>NNCF01128868.1:52841-65563 GCA_002313205.1 Laupala kohalensis | reverse complement strand
TGTGTGTGTGTGTGTGTGTGTGAAAATTAACTGTAAATGTGTAAAAAACTGAAAGAGCAGAATTTTGGATATCAGAGTCACGTGGAAACTATTGCTTCTCATCATCCTATCTGCATTGAGTAGGATACAGACACTACTGTGTTATCGAAATCGGATATTCCACGTACCACCAAGAAAAATTCCGTTTGTATAGTAAAAATACGATGACGTCATATTTGAATTAGCATTACTATAATTCGATCCAACGAGGCCAACTCTGATGACGTCCCATAACTGTTACGAAAGATAAAACAAACACTTGTGACACAAAGATCACACTTGCTGTTTTTCTTTTGTATAAAAACATATTTAGAGAATAGCTCAAATTTCTGTTCTTACATTTTTTAAATGTATTAGAAGCAATAGTGTTTTTCGTACGAAGTTCTTTCAGGAACATATCTCGCTATCTAGCGCTTGTGTTCGGAACTAACCGTGAGCGGTTCCGCGTGGAATCTACAGATGGCAGCACGTTTCAAAATCCCGCGAATACATCATTCAAGTAAACTATTTTTTGTTCAAAGAAGGGGTAAATTTCTCTCCACTATTTTACAATAATTCTCGCTCTCAATAAACTCCTCTTTTAAAGCTTCAGCATTTTTTTGAAGAATCGATCTTTGTTGTCATTATGTTCGGGGTTGACAATAATCTGATTCCTTACTTGAAAAAAATTAGGCGAAACAGAAATGAAAAGAAACAAAGTGAAAACTATGAAATTAAAGGTTGAATGGACAGGTATACTTTACTGAACACACTCGTGTTTTAACTTAGCTAATATTGCGTTAATGGTCGCAGCTAATGGCATTAGTTCTGATTTGGGCCCATGGTGTCCTTCAGATAGCTACAACGAAATCAAAATTAATACAAAATATAACATTAACATTTATCTCATTTTTGCTAAAATTAATTGTTTTGTTCGATGAATTCAGTTGTTTCGTATGAGGATATCTTAGACAAAGTTAATGCACTCATTGAATGAGATCAACAGTTGGGGTAAAACGACTACTACTAAATAACTTGCTACTAAACCTTAAGCGCTGTTGGTGTATATTTTCAGGATCAAGTGATGTTAGATACCCTTAGAGAAAATGTAATTATACGGGAAGTTTCCACATTAATTACCATAACCCATCCTGGGTTTTTCTTCAGTTTTCCTTCGTGTGGCAGTGGATTTTATGTACAGACTCTCTAGGTTCTTGCCTGGGGGCGGTCGTCTATTTTCATAATTAATCTCGAATATAGGATTATATTAATAGTTACGATTTATAAACAATATTTTACGAATAATCTGTGGTTTGATAATAGTGCATACTTGTGAAATTTTTTGTTTTTGTTTTATGAAATATAAATTTGTTGGTATTCTGTTAATATTATAACATATAACGAACTATTTTTATTATCATCCTATGAGTGTGCTAAAAAATGTTAAATCCGCTTCTGCCTCAGGACCCTTGATCGGAATTGATGGGATGGTCCTTTGCTTGCTTCTGGAGGGTAAATTAGTTTATCATCATCCACGTCGTCATATGCAATTTGCAAGTGCATTTTTTACAACAAATTTATCATTTATTATTTATGAACAGATTGACGCATTTTAGTAAATAACACACCATGTAATTAAAATAAACAACAAATATAATTAAAGCGTGTACTTCAATTTGTATCACTTGTCTGAAATCGTGATTCACCGACGCACTTCCATGATACTTCCGCTGAAGTCCGTGACAAGTTTGGCACATATAGGTTAGGCAACAGCTGTGTTATACGTAAAATGAAATAGTAGAGTGACAATCTCAACATAATAATATTTATATCCACTAATAACCAGTTTAAATCACCCTTTAAAATAATTTTTTAACCATTTAAACACATTTAAATTACAATTAATCTATACTTATAAAACACAAATGTCCTAACTGACGATCAACGCCCTTCAAAAACTATTTGAGATAGACATTTAAATTTTTGCGGGGATGTTGCTTGTTTATTGTGGCAAAGAAGAAAGGATTTTTCAAAAATTTCATTTTCTAGATGTCGTATTTAAATTTTACGAACATAACGACTTCATTAATTAAACGTATTCCATTTACTTTTGTGCTCATTGAAATTAAACATGAAAATTAAGAATATTGACTGGTTGTCACACGACATCTTTCAAGCTAATACTACATGGCACCAGCGGGAGATAATGCGGTGAACTTAAGCTTAAAAGAATTACGTTTTTTCCCAAACCCCGGTGATAGTTACAGAATATAGCCGATGCGTAGGAGAATTAATGCAGAATTGTTCCCTCCTAGCCGAGATCCTCAAGATAGGTAATTTCTGAAATAGATTAAACAGAGTAGAGAATACTTGGTATATCGCATTAAAATTTCAGGAGAGATTGATCTATTTCTAATAGATTATTATTTGAAAAACTGATAAAAAAGTCTTCAGTATAAAGGTTGGAATATACTTGACGGTCGTTTTTTATATTCGTTGGATTTATTTTAAAAGGAATTTTCCATAGCAAACTCACTTTCCTGGTTCGACCCCTCTTTTGTTTTGTTTTTCTCTGAGAGTATCAAGAGATAAAGTAATTTTTGTCCGCTTCAAAACTGCTGAGAACCATACTGAAATGGTACACAAATAGCGAACAACCCACGTATAGTAGATTAAGCTAAATGGCAAACACGTAATTGTCAAATAGCTTCACCAACTTATGATACAAACAGCAAGGAGACCGCCTTGGTATCGACGTCTATTGTGAATTCTCTAATTTTGGACTTGCTCTAACAATACTTATCTTTGCCTTGTTCCTGTGTTGCTGAGTCTTGGTCATGAAACTAACCTCATGGGATTGGGTCTCGGCCATTTTTTTATCCAGAACGATACTATTGGTTGCGACTTTGCATTTATGTGAGCTAATAACTTAGATGCATATGACGAGATTTAATGTAATGATTTTGAAACAAAAATTTCTTCTTTTTTTTGTTCATTAACAAATCTTTGCTGTAAAATGGCATATAACTTATAACATATTAATTATCAGTACCATGGGATTTCCACCAAAGGCATTAAATGATATTTATTTTTACAATATTATTTTTAAACTCAATAATAGCGACGTAGAAAAAAAGTAAAATTAGCGTAAAATTTAATTTTCCACTTTTTCCACCACATTACAAAGACGGTTTCATCAAGAGTTCTTCGTTCTTATCGAAATTTTTAAGACATATTGATTTTGCATTCGTTTCTTGTAACTACATTCTAGGTATTGATCGTGCATCTATATTTTCAGTATCAGGGTTGTATTTGCTGAACGATCAAGAAGCGCACCAGTGGGCATAAGCTTGGCGAGCATGAGAAGCGTGGACCAAAATTGCGGGTATAAGAAACTGGCCTAAGTTTTTCAACCCTTCTATGACGTTGCAGATACTGCCGTATTATTTCTCATGAAAGTGAAGTTGAAGGTTCAAATACTCATACTCTACACGATATTCAAATCAAGAGAAGCTACTCAAAGTGTAATGTGCCGTGAATCTTGTTTTCCAAGGCGAAATTTCCATGCGGGCGAGGGTTGTGTTTCTTACCTTGGGTAAATTATCGAATAACAAGACAAAAGAAATTTATATAACTCAGAAATATGAAACAGCTGGAAGTGTATATGTGAAGAATGGATCAAAGCTATAAATTTTAGTTTTGAGAGCACTAAAACCATATGTCCAGGGACATTTTCAATCAGTTGAAATCCTAATTGAACATTTTATCCTAATTTTCTCTGATCTACGGCCGAGGAATCCACTTAACCCTATTGTCTCTCTCAACTGTTATCATTAAAATTAATCATCGGATATACACCATGGCAATCAAGGGAGAATTTTCACATTATCACAAGAACCCCCTCCCCCCCATCCCATCCCCCAAAAACACGAGAAACTTTCGAAAGTCTACGAATAAACGAATATCTTTAAAAAATATTGCCAGGAAATATTGGAGATTTTCGTCCTTACAAGGCATTTGTTAATTGAAGACCCTCTTAAATGAGCAAATACGAGAAGAGAAATTGTCTCATATTGAGGAGATAACGAGCGTCCGAGAAGCAACTCGACGTCCAGCCAGTGCCGACGTCATGAAGCCTCGTGAGCAAATTGAAATAGATGAATCGCGCAAAGAAGCGAGGAACAAAGCTAATGGATGAGGAGGACAATTTGTTTACTTAGTGCATGTAATGGACCTTTGTCATCGGTCTTCTTCACATGGAGCAGCAACAAGCAAGCATCCAGTGCTTGGAAGGAGCGCAGGCTGAGGGCCGGGGTTTGTTGCCCCGCCGCGGGCGAGCGCCTCACTGTACCTCCTCCGAAAGAGAGAGAGAAAGAGAGAAAGAAGAAAAGAGGGTGTTTAGAAGGGAGACGAGAGAGCTCAGTTTGCAAATGACGCTCAGGAGATGTTCTTGCCGTCTGCCAAGGTTATCTCACGGAATGACCGTGTGTCAACGCTCCTCGTTAGGACTCGCATATCACCTAGTGATCTCACAACATGTCGGGTAAAACAATATGTGTTTTCCAAAGAAATATTTACTTACACATTCATTGAATGGGAAGTCGGCTCAAAAAAATCTAGATTCCATATTTTTAAAAATTTCGATTCGTGATTCCAAATTCATTTAGATTCCTTAAAACTAGTTTTCTATATTCGATGTCTATAATTAACTTTCAAACAAAATTTCCATAATAATACATTAAATATTTTCAACAGTAATAGACGTAAGTAACATACATTATCAACAGCACATTCTTATATTGTAAGTAATATTTTGTTTTTTATGTATTTGTTTGTCCGCGAAAAACCGCGTGTCATATCGATACAAAAAACTACCACCGTTTTGGCAATCCTGCCGTTACTCGGGGCAATGTTGAAGTAGAAGGCCAAAGCGCGCGTTTACATTTTTCTTGTTGATTTTAATGTATCAAACATATTAAATTACGTATGAATGCCTAAAAAAATTTATTTCAATCCAAAGAGTAGAAATTCAAAATGGAAATCGACAAAGAAATGTCATGTAATTGCACGTCTTTATTCATTTTTCATACTTTTGTTATGACCTTAATTATTATAATATTACTTTGATGAAAATGAATTGAGTGAACTAAGCGAAAAAATATCTGAGGACCGCAGTTTGTCGATACAGTGATTTTGAGAGGTACTGAAAATAGAAATCGACATATCCCCAAGCGCGTTTGAATAATGAATATTGATGATTTTAGCGAATTAAACACGTTGAAAAGGGTAAAATTAGATCTTTTTCAACCAATAAAAACTACATTTATGGGTGTAATTGTTTAAATTCTTCAAAAGTATGCTGCAAAATATAAAAAATAAGCTTAAACAAATAATTTCAAAGACTAGCCAAAAAACATAAGATTGACACACATGAAATACTAAGAAATAATATGATACCTTCATATGGTGCGTTTTCTTTGTCCGTGCCTAAATACTACCATTATGACATCAATTTTTACTTATGTGAACATAATGCGAACAAATTTTGCTTTCGCCTTGAGTTCCAGGATGTTAAGTAAAGACTTTGACCTTAAATTGCGATGCTAAATTTTTAATTAAATTGGACAAATTTAAAAGAAAAATGCCTTATTATTGAAACTACGAGATGTGCACAAATTTAAAAAATCGCACGCAGGACAATAATTATGAAAATTTATTTTAATTGTGAGAAATAAAGACTTCAGACAAAATAAAAATTCTAATCCCTCAGTAAAAAGGCGTTATCAATATTACAACATACTTATCTCCACGCAGCAGTACGTAGACAATACCTTATTGGTTATGACTTTATGGAATGATTGGTTGATAGTGGTATAAATAAATTTCATATTTCCCGCATATGTATAGATAAAAACGACCATATCGCCAATATGCATTTTATACAAATATCACCTTAACAGGATTGACTAAACATTAGGACTTCTTAATAGTAATACATCTGTGAGGTAGGTGTACTTCAAGTTAAACTAAAAAATAGGTGACCAAAAACACCTCATATTGACTTCGAGTTCACACATTAAGAATTTCAGTCGCAAGTAAAACCTTTTTCCTATAACTAGGCCATCTCTCAACAGGAATGCTTCTTGAAGTTATTATTTCATTTATGAATGACCTTTTCATCTTTGAGTTCAGAAAATTGCACGCATATTAGCAATTCCTGTATCAATGGCTAAATGAGAATATTTGTTCAGTTAACTCGAACGAATCCTTTCTGAAATGAGAACGTTTCCGGAAAGACGAAGGTTAAGCAGGCTGCCTGTACAGAGCTTAAATTTCCCTGGAATTTATGCATTAGTTTAATTAAATATATTCAATTTATACTTAACAAATTCCAACAAAATAAAGTGCCCCACGATTTGGCTGATTCAATTATTTGCGTTTTTCTATGAACGTCAGGTGGGCGCCGGAGCAGATTTCGCATTAATGAACTATTATCCTTTTTAGTTAATCATACAATTGCTTTTAATGGTAAATTACTTGCAATAGGTTTTGTGCGCGCTTTTTAGGGATATCATATAAACCGAAACAGAACTAAAATTTTACAAGAAGGAATATTTATATGATGACTTCTTTAATAGAGAAATAAAATATTTGCATCAAAACTAGACAACAAGATAAATTGCGATGTTGTCAGTATCGATTTAAAGTACATCTGAAAGTGCAAAAACGGTATCGGTAACATAAGAATGCATAATGTGTAAGTTGTGTTAGTAGTACGTATTGCAAATTTTGCATTATTTAAATTAGGCGTCTCATGGGTCAAGGACGAACAAAAATGACTAGTGGGAAATAAACTTAATTGTTTCAACAGAACGCACAAATTATGACAAATATATTTTTCGACACTACAGTCAGCCTTGAGATCACTGCATGTTCCTAACCTCAAATAATTAACAATGATTGTATCAAATTATGTATAGTTATAAATTTACGCAGAGCTGAGCTTATTTACCAGAGTAAAATGTGAAACTAGTATCTGACATTTCCACAAAATTACAAATTATTGCAGAGTCAATATTTAAAATTAAACCAAGTGGAATTAATAACTCTGAATGTGGTATTATTCACATAACATGATTATTCAAATACTATGACAATTCGATAAGATATTCAACTACAAGCACCACGTATGTTACAATACTACAATAATACTCACCGCCAGCGTCGATTAATACTACACTTCATACAGTATCCCTTTCGACACATCTGCACTCCAACCAATCATCTCATCATGTCGAGACACTTCGAATAACTGAAACCTGAAATAGGTGCACAGTTTGGCCGCCAGAGTTCGGTGTTCATGTTCAAGCATTAAAGAAGCAATTTTTTTTTCAGCGTCTTGAACAAGTTAATTATAAATAATAATGATAGGATTCCGTATGTACATGTTCTAAAACGTTCCTCTTTTTCAAATGCAAATTAATAAATATTGGCATAACATGTCTTTGACGTAATATATGTATTCCGTTCTGATCACAACTACCACCTGTGAATAATGACAATTTTTTTTTAAATTTCGAGACTTTGTGTTAAGTACTTCATTTATTAAAAATGTTCTTGTACCCGATTTTCATCCCATCGAAGTTTTAAAGTCTGAATTGACAACCAAGTTCCGTCAGTGAAGTGACTCATGTGGTTCATACGTAGTACAAAGGTAAATAGCGCACACAACAAAGCAGGAAACATTAAAATTTTTTTTAACCACGTAGATCTCAATGGAAGAGATCCCTTAAGGTATTATATCCGCGTTGACTGAAGTCAAGTTGTCAAATATTCATGAAACTTGGAAATATTCTCCAAATGAGTTCTAATTAATTAACCATTCGCGCAACTGATTTCACTTTTGGATTTGGATTAATTAACAGCTTCCGTTTCCAGTAGAGCAGTATTTTCCGCAGTTTTTTTAGTCCTTTAAATGCCACGTAAGATATGAAAATCTTTACATCATTGCGTTGCGATTTTTATTCGTTTGGATTGTTTGTGCTGCGTGGAGCCGACAACCGTGGCAGGATATAAAAAAAGGAGCCTTGAAAGTTCCTCCGTATAATCCTGTAGTGATTTGAAGTCAAATAATTCAATATTTTACGCTGTAACGGGTTAAAAATTCATCGCCAGTGGATACGGAATGGTTCAAACTATCATTTGGAATGTTTTTGGGGGTTCTTCAGCCTAGTCGCTTTGAAGCATATAATGTCTTAAGTACTGGACAAGCCGAATTGGACAAATCACCAAGGGAGTTCAGCGCACAATTCTTTAACGAAATTGTGTTAAATGGGACTAGCGTGTTTCAAGGCATCGTCACCTTTGATTTATACACATCTACCATAATGTATTCGGAGACATCGACAACTGGTCACCTTCATTACGGGTTGAAACATAGAATATGGGGCTAAATTACCAAAATGTCTTTTTTTCTGTCAAAATGGATCGGAAATGACATTGAATGTGTTCAAGAGAATGGAGGTATAAGCCGCGCAACATAACTTCCGCTCTTGCCCGGCAGCTATTAGCCAGTCTGCTGATGGGGTGGTTGCACTTCCCACGTGAAAGGTTACACTGCCCCTTCGACGTACTCCGGTGGCCGGTGAGGACATCATGAAGGTGTGCGCCGGATTATTAGACCCTTCGCTCTGAATGGCAAATGTTTTCAGAAAAGCGTTTACTTTCGTCTGTCACCCCTGCGCCATCACCTTCGGCTCGGTAAAACAGAGCGGGGTTACGTTGCGCCAGTTATATCCGTCTTATTCCAGGTAAGAACAGATTAAAACAATATGATATATGGAACATCAATTTTATTAATAAAATAATTTTACTTTATACAACATAAACTAAAATGAAAAGAGTTAGACAAATATCAACTATACAATGATTATTGCAAATGAAGCAGATGTACGACAAAGACTAGTAAATAATGAATATATTTTGGATAGAAAAAGATACATTATGTGTGATCAACTGAATGTAAGATGAATCAAAATTACTCAATATGTTCTACAAGTTTGCAGAGTAGAGAATATCTTGCTGCCCACACGGCAGTGTGCTGGAAATGAAAAGTGCGAGGTTACTTCCACATGGGTGAAATGGTCATGTGGAGATGGTTAGGAACCTAATCAAATTTGGGCATCCTGCGAAACACAACGCAGGTCAGAAATGCTGCGCTGAGAATAGTGATTTTGTATCATTCAACAACACACGGTACACATGACACTATGAGTAAAATACAGAATTCAGATCCCCATTTAAAACCAACATTTAGAATAAATTACTGAAGTGAATTTATTACTTATGGATTAGTACTAAGGGATTGGAAAACCATCCTTGTGTATTAAGTGACTAACAATTTTTTAATACATCGGGATCATCTCCTTAATTTTGGCTAAATGGGTAAATACAATCACAAATTTAATCTAAAACAATTCTTTACACATTTTAGTTATTGAAACCGAAGCTTCGTGAATCTTAAGATTGTACAGTTGTACCTTATATTTCGGCAAAAACAACACTACACATTCAATTCCGCATGACTTGCTTACAAATTATAATAATAAGCACTGGGATAACTAATGCAAAGTTGCATGAAAAAGTGCTGCAATGATTTGATAAAGGAATCTGTTTGTAGAATTTGTATACTATTAGATTTGTATACGAATTTTTCATCTTTCGATACGAGAAAAAAATGTAAGAGAAATATTTTTGATGGAATTAAGTCACTGTCTCACCGAAAGGGAATGAAGTCCCGAACGAAATTTCATTTTTATTCTGAGACGGGAGATATCTTCCTGTAATGACTTATTTCATAAAACACGCTGCCTCACTTTTCCTAATTCCTCGAAATAGATTCAAATAACATCTAGAATCTTTTCGGTACTTAGTGTAAAAAATATAAAATCCTAGTGAAAAAGTAATACATTCCAGATTCAAACTAAGCTCAAGTGGCATAGGAAGCACCGAAGGAAGTGTCTCGGAGAAGTTTCCATACAAAGGTATAAGTGCCTTTAATGCCCTTCTGGAGAGAAAACTTTACAACACTAAGGACAGTCTATGTTTTTTTAGATATGTACATCCCTTGACACACATTTTTCGAATTTAATTAAGCTCAAACATCCTCCTATTCCACCTTTTCAGTGGTATTTTCATTCAAAGCCATACCAATGTTTAGACAGTTTCTTTAAGATGGAGGCAGTGTCTATGATGATGTTTGGTAACGCAAGAGAACAGATCTCGTTGTAGTCCTTTGGGAGTAGAATGTTACGTACACTTAAGAAATGCAAATTATTTCTGTTTTGTACTGCTAGCGCTTGGTGTCATCCAAACGCAACAAATCAGTTCTCAATGCATTCTACTCTTCTTACGTGAATTTCTCTCAAAGGCAAGGACAATGCATTCAAAAACGATATGTCAAGTGACAATTTTGACATCAAAACACCAATTTCCTACGCATACTCCAAATTATTTCATCGTTCGTTTCACTCATGTAACACAATAAATACAATTGAGGGGAAGAACGTTCGTCAGTGTTGCCACCCGCAATCGGACCCGTCACGTGACGCGTTGCCGCAAGCGCCGTGCGCGACGACGGCGGTGGCCGTGGGCACTACTCCGTGGAGAAAGGCGACGCCGCCACCGGTGGAGAAGGCAACGGCGGAGGCGGGGGCGGCAGTGTGGGCGGCGCGGGGGCCTCGACGTCGTCAGGCGCAGGTACAGTCTTCTGCCACGGGATACGGCACCTTCAGCCACTGGCAGCGGAAACGATGGCGACGCCTCTTGTTCCGGTCGGCTGCTTGCACCCACACGCTGTTGGACAACGCACTCTTACGTAACCTACGTGCAAACATAACATGCACACATTAATTAGTTCATGTTTACATATTTACATATTCACTCGTGGCTCCGAGAGGATATCCTGAATTCATACTAGGAGCTGTCCATAAATTGCGCAAAGCAAAAATTACAATTTTACCAAAACTTTTTAAATTCTACTACAATTAACGTCCATTATATAAATAATTAAAGACCTTAATTCGTACATAAAAGGTTGTAAGTCTTTATTTATTTATTTAATTATATTTATCTTATTCAACCCAATATAATTGCATAACGCTAGACCTATTCGTCACGGTTTTGTTACTTTCTTGAAAATGTGGGGAAAATATTTTATATAATTACTGACTTAATTGTTTATTTTCTCTTTGCTCTGTGATCCCCGCCCTCCAAGATACGTTATGGACGACTCCTAACATGAAAGTACCAATCAGGAGGTCCTTTGAATTATGCGGTTAGTAAATGGCATGTGCACCGATTATCAGGTTTAAGATAAATTATCGTTGAAGCTTCTATTTTTGTTATCGTAATAGGTCTACCAACAAATGCGAACACCAAGAAAAATCGTTTCAGATAATACAAACAATTTGGTAGGAACAATGACTATTTTTTTAAATAAATCTAACTGAAAAACTAAAAAATCTAGGTTCATGATATTTCATGTTATTTCTCAATATACCTCACAAACATTCACTAACCGAAGAGAATGAGTGTTTTCGAATATTCCATCCAGAAGAGGAAGCAGACCCAAAAAAATCTATTAACACATTATTTTCAGATATAGACTTCCAGTGAGGGACAAAATGTTTATCATTTACGAGCAAAAAATAATCCTGTCTTATTAAGGTGGTCCTCAGTTTTATCGCTTTTAGACGCTTCCTCATCGTTTCCGACTCTTAACGAAGATGGAGGGAAAGGAAATCAAGCTGGGAACTTTTTAATGATCTTTCGCTCGGCATCGTTAAGTAACGGAGAGCCAATAAGAAACTTCTAAAACCTCATAATCTTTCTGCAACCAAAAATTATCCTACCCAGCACTCATTATCAAAATATAACTCTTAAAAAATTAAAAACTGTTGCATTACGGCTACAACATAGTAAAAATACTCCGCCGATTCCATAAAAAAATCTCAAATTTTGCGATTGGTTGAACACACTGTAACGTCACGAAGGTTTGCGACGCTATCGGAGAAGGTTGAAATACATTTGTTATACAAGTGAGATTTTGGTGTGGTCTGCATAGTTAAGTAATGGGTATTTCATAAGAGATGAGCTCAATGATCGTATGAGTATTAGAATTAGAGGTAATACAGTAGAAGAAGTCAAGCACTTTTGCTATTTGGGAAGCAAGATCACACAAGATGGGCGAAGCAAGGAAGATATTAAGAGCAGAATAGCACAAGCAAAGAATAGCTTTCACAACAAGAGAGACCTATTAGTATTACAAATGGATGTAAGACTAAGAAAGAAGATGGTGAAATTATATGTTTGGAGCACAGCACTATATGGATGTGAAACTTGAACAATGGGGAATCCAGAAAAGAAAAAGCTAGAAGCGTTTGAAATGTGGTGCTTCAGAAGAATGCTGAAAATTAAGTGGACTGATATGGTACGAAATGAGGAGGTATTAACTAGGATAGGTGAGGAAAAGACTCTGTGGAAAACACTTACACGAAGGAGAGACAGGATGATAGGGCATGTTTTGAGACATCCCAGTCTTGTTAGTTTGCTAATAGAGGGATCAGTACAGGGAAAAAACTGTAGAGGAAGACAAAGACTGCAGTATGCCGCACAGATAATAAAAGACGTAGGTTGCAAGAAAT
>NNCF01128868.1:9214-52650 GCA_002313205.1 Laupala kohalensis | reverse complement strand
TGTTGGGGAGACATTGCTGTGATTGACAATGTGCAAAAAAAGATAGTTACAGTGGGCGTTTACTTATTGGACAATTGCGAACGCAATTTCGAACAATGACGAGTGCTATCGAGTAGGTGGACAATTGAAATTGTGGGTTGAGAGAAGAACTGAGGAGTTGCTGAGCGCGGGTGGTCAGAACTTGACGCTCAGGGTTTAGTGACAGAACTTGGGGACATAAGAATGCAAGAGTGTACATCTTGTTATTCAGTAATGTTTGGATGTTTGCTATAAACATTCCAATTCGTATTCATGTTATAACTAACGTGAGTTTATTAGTTATATTAAATTTATACAATTCCCAGTTCTGGTACTTTTTCTGGCTTGCGGATGCAAAGCCAGTGGTGGCAACGGAGGACTGCCCGATACCTAAGAAGGATTTTCATTTAGGTATTGTAAAGTGTTTATCTGAAAGTCATTGTATGAACAGTGTAGCGTTTCGTGGAAAAAAATCGGCAGTGTGGAATCTGCTCGATACTTAGGAACGCTACGGACGACGTTATAGGACGTTATAGAAACTGTTTTGGTCGTACAAGCCGTGGGATTTCGACAACCCAAGCTACCGGAGATCGGTGTTACCGTGGAGAACGAGAACTGGAAACGATCCAAGGAAACTGGTGGAAGCAAAGACGACACAGTGTACCTGCAAGCTACACGAGGCGTCTACACCGACAGCGCGCAGAGACCGTCCGGAGGAAGGAAGGCAACGAGGCAGCCACGGAGACAGCGTTTCTGAGTACTTCACTTCTTTTCAAAGATAATAAATCCAGGCAGACGTGTTGTGTAAACAGGTTTACGCTGTGTATAATTTTATTATTGCTGCATCAGTTTATGTGAAAATTTTTGGTTCGGGAATAACAAAAGTTTTCGCCCGGGATTAAATAAGTGGTAGTACACTTAAATTTATGTTGTTTTTTGTATAAACATTTAATACCATATTAGTGCAAAATGGCTTTTTTAATGAGTTACGGGAAAGAGGATCTCATAACCATGGCAAATGATACAGGGGAAATATTCACTGAGGATACGAGTAAATGGGAAACAAAATAAATTATTCTCAATAGTGAAAGATATAATGAGGAGGAAGTTCGAATAGGCATAAAAACAATACGTGAACAGAGGCGGCGCGCCACGCCGAAAGAGAAGAGAGGGGACGCGAAGAAGAACACGAAGCTGAACGTGCGTTTGAACTAGAAAAACTAAGGATTTCGGGAACTAGTCCACGGGAATCTACAAGTACTATAGGTTCACGCAATTCAGAAATAAAAATCGACTTGCAACGCATTGTGGGAAAGTTCGATGCGAAATACGGTGATCTAGTGTTGTACCTCACGTTATTCGAACGGCAAGCAAAGCAGCTTCAAGTAGGAGTAGATCAATGGGTAACTCACTTGCTTAGCTTACTTCCGATTGATATGGACCAATAAATTACGAGCGAAACCGAATCAAATGGCTACGAAGAAATTAAGGCATTACTTCTCGCGAAATTTAAGTTGTCCGGAAAAATTTACAATCATGTTTTCTCGTGAATAGAACAAAAACGATGAGCGATCGTCAGATTTAGCAGATCGCATGAAAACTTATTTTTCTGAATGGGTTGATGGCTTGAACATCTCGACTTTTCAGCAATTGAAAGATCTAATGATTGTAGATCAGGTGAAGCGACGAGTACTGGATGAGTACGAGATAGCAATGGCAGACGGGAGAAAAACTTATTTTCCAAACAGTGAGAAAAACCACAATAACCTTACGCAAAGTAAGAACAGGCAGAGTAGTTCTAAGAACAGGAGCAATCAAATGAAAAAAATAAATCAGATCACGCTAATGTATTTGAACAGAAATACGGACGGAGATGTTAAACATTTAATGCGACCGATCATTTAAAATATCAATGTCCCAAAAATACCGAGAAATTAACCGCGGAATCGATGCAGTTCGTTGCGTTCGAGCGAAAGCATGAACCCTTTCATTCAGACGGGGGATGTAAACGGTTTACGTTCAAAAATGTGGAGGGACTCAGGAGCATCGGTAGACCTAGTGGGAAAGAGATTCATTTCGAATGAAATGTACACTGGGAATGAAATGTACATCTGGGTACAGCAGCACTTAGATTTCGAACAATATTGTTTACCCCCCGCGTACGTTCTATTGAAGCTTCGCAATGAGAAAGGAAGGGAGGTGCAAGTCGCTACACAAGCCGCAGTAGTTATTCATAAAGAAGATCTCGGACACTACATTTCGGGAAATGTTACATCTAAACTGATGACAGAAAACGTAGGCGCTACGATAGGGCCGGTAGCGAGCGTTGACGTCACTCCAGGGGAAGGGGAGACGGGCCTAGCGCCGGAAGGAGGTGGAGACGAAGTCCCGGCGTCGCCAAGGGAGAACAGTCCGCTGAAGGAATTAATCAAAATTCCAATAAAAGATTTTGTAAACGAGCAAAGGGAATGTCCCACGCTTCTCAAAATTTGGAAAAAATTCCAAATACTGGAAAGTTTTCAGAAGAGAAATCTGGATTATTAGTTATGCAAAAAAAGATAAATTAGGTAGTGATCATAACTTGATAGTGATACCAAATAAATATCGCACTATGATTATGGAGAATAGCCATTATGATGTATTTTGTCACTTGGGAGTTACGAAAACTAAAGATCGTATTTGCAGGTTTTTTATTTGGCCAAACTGTTTCGCGGAATGAGGACATGAGACCAATACCAGCGTGTAGGTTATGGAACCGCCGCAAAAAGGTACCTCTTAAATTAGTTCCTCAAATTGAAGAGGTATTCTCTAAAGTTAATATAGATATTGTGGGTCCATTACCCGTTAGTGAGACAGGAAACAAATATATATTAACTACCATCTGCGAGGCGTCGCGTTACCCTGAAGCCTAACCGTTGTGAGACGTGACTCATGTAAAGGCACTCATTGGCATATTTTGTAGAATAGGATTTCCCAAAATAGTTCAAAGCGATCAGGGACGTAATTTCACTAGTAATCTCAAGAGTGTATATTTAGAGAAATTCGGGGTGAAAGTCCAGCATTCGTCTATATATCATCCACAGAGCAACAGAGTGGAAAGACTTCACCGAACGCTGAAACGTATGTTATCAGGTGCTTGCTACGTCGCGGTAGAGAAATGGAAGGAATATTTACTATGGGCTCTATTTGCTATTCGAAACGTGGTTAATGAAACTACGGGCTTTGCTCCTAGCGAGATGGTTTTCAGGAAGCGGCTTCGTACTACTCCTGAAACCCTTTTGTACGAGAAGTTCTTTGAGGATGAAAATCCTGAACTGATTTCTGTTCTAAAATATATTTCCACGCTCCAAAATAAATTGAGAAAGGGTGCCGAATTGGCGACAGAGCGCGCCACAGAACAGGGTGGAAAACGAAAGGCGTGGTATGATCGACACACCCCACCTCGTTCATTACAAGTCGGAGATTTAATCCTAATAATGAATATGAAAAAAGAAAAGAAATTCCAAACTAAGAAATTCCAAGCTAAGGCCCAGTAGAAGTTTCGGCAACAAATTGTCTCGTAAACTCACCAGGTTCTAGGGACGTTATAGGACTTTACAACACACACAAACGTACAAACGCACAAGGGAACAGTATTTTTGCAAGCAAGGAATGTGCATGGACGTATTCTGCCTATTTTGGATAATATTTGTTATGTTGGAGGAATTGGAATAAAACAAATGATATATTCTGCCATAAATGAAATACAAAGTCAATGCCATCGTTTTTACGGACAGCGACGCAAAAATACCCCAAGCATTCCGCAGCGAAACGTATAATGCGAAAGAAGATATGTACAACCGGCTTGATATTTATTCATAAACTCGATCTCGCCTCACAAAATCCTTTTTCCGACGACCGCCTCAACATGACAAGACTTTTTCCATTGGTGGACGCGACATAAGAACTGGAGAAAACCATCTTGTGTCGGCTGACAAAGGATGGACCGACCTCCGCGAGGTGTGCAGCCAGAAACAGCCAGTTTCATATCCTCTGCGGTCTAGGGGTGCCCATCAGACGATGCACCAAAACTGGAGGGAACGGAATGGAAAAATCGCGTCGAAATATCCAGCTGTTGAGAGTACCAGTAACGATTTGATCATATGAAAGCGCTTGTAAGAGTCTTTCTTGGTACAATCATTAATAATTAATTTCTACTTTATAACATATTAGGATGATCTGAAGTGAATTGAACTGGAAATTCTTTAAGATTGTACTCCCAAATCTAAACGCATGCAATCGTACGTTTGTTTCCATCCACTCAGTAGTCTCTGAGTAATGTGGGTTCAACTAAACGTTTTGTGTGAGTAAAAGTCGTCGTTTGAAGTTGACTTCTTAATTTAAAATGTGAAAAAAAGGAATTAAGAACGCTGTTGTTAATCCCCAAAACACCAATATCAATGGAAACTATTATTACTACTCCTAGACATCAATGATTATTTAAGAAAGAATATTAGTGCAAAATAGCGAAATTCACAGGGGCATGATGCATACCTAAGACGATTGGTAAATATGAAAGGATATCCTATCTACAAAACGTGATAACTGGGGACAAATTAATTTAAAATTCACGGACGATCGTTGACCCATGAGATTCTCTGGGAACATGGAAATCACAAACGAAATAACTTGATAAATCGATCTAAAATTTTGTGGGTTTTAAAGAATGGTTGCAAGGGCGAGGTATGGCAAATATAGTTGGATTGCGGGAAAAAATTGGTTGCTTTATAGCCGAGGTTTTGTGAACGAAAGTGCCACTCATAGAGAAATAAGATAAGGCGCGCTATTGCGCATCAAGAGTAAGGGAACGTTGGCCAGCCAATGGAACGCAAGATATATTTTAAAAGGGAAGTTAAAGTTGTTGTACAGAGTTATGTAATATATTTGATAATGTTGTAGACGTGAAGCGATATCCTAATACTACTTGCACTGCGTATACACGGGGTGGGCACACCTTGACTTACTCCATTATGGTTCCACTGTGGAACGTTAAGCTTACTGACGATTCCACAAGATATTATTACTGATGAGCAAGATGTATTAAGTCAAGTTGTCAACTATACACGAAACTTGGAAATATTCACCAAGCTAGTTCTAATTAATTAATTAATAATTCGCTCTTCTGATTTTTTACTGCTGAACGAAGACAATTAATCTGTGATTTATAACTTGATAATTAATTTAGACTGTCGTTTGACTCTTTCTTTGATAATGTTCGCAAAGAAAAATACAATTCGTACAAACACAAATAAAGACCTAACCAGCACATTTATTCTCAGAACTGCGTGTGGTACAAAATTTTCGTTATAGAAGTATTGAAAAAAATTATACAGTACGTACAATGAAAAGTTACTGAGCATATATAAAATAGCATTACAGTTTAAAAAATATTGGAACACTAACCAAAAACGTCGTAATGCATAACAGAGCTGACCACGAAAAAAAACTCCAGACTACTTTTTCTTTTCTTATTTCATTTGAAGTCGGTCATTTTCATCCGACGAAATGACGTAAACCTCCCCGAGGATGCGGTGTGGCGCCAGCGGGTCCTAAACATGACATCATTTGGTACAGCAGTTTTCTTTCACCCCGAGGACACACAACCGGGTTTCAACTCCAGCGTAACTAGTGTTGAATAATGTGCATACAGCTAATCCGAACTATTACGAACCGAATAAGGCTGTTGGTTCAGAATTTGAGGTTACCCTCTATTATTTGATGCCTTATTTTTGCATAGGCCACGAGACGTGCTTTTCATCTCAACCACGTTTCCGACGAGGTGATGGGCGATGTTGCATAATTATTTCATGTCTTATTCTGCAGCTTAAAACATAACCACCGCAACTGTATCGAACATTATGATGAGAAAAAGGCCACCATAAGATTCAAAGTACTACTACTTCACATACATTTACAGTATTTTTGCTCAGGATTCGTAACAACCGCTTTGTGTTATACAGTAATACAATATGTATAAGCACTATAATGACACATTATGAATGAAATTATGAAAAAGCACAATTATGACACAACAATCTGCATGACTAAGAAGCAACCCAAAAACGTCACTTATAAATAGTTGTGTTTATTCTAAGTTGTTGAATGTGGTACATTTTAAACTTCGTGCCAGTGCGACTAGAGATCCCATTTCACTGCTTCTGTATATTACCACGCAGAAGTCGCCGACGTTGAGCCCACTTTCGATGTATTTCGACGTCGAGATCGAGTCGAATAAACGACGCCATCCCGACGTCGTACATCCCGGAATTTGAAGTCGAGACAACGTCGTTATGCGACTCCGAGACGACGATAATAATGGAGCGATATGAGGCCGGAGTTGGGTAATAGACAAATGTTAGTAGGTGGGCCGATTATTTGGATTTACGAACAACTTGACCCACATGGAGGAGTTAGTAGAAGTGGTTAGGAATAGTTAGGGTTTTTATAGGAGGAGGTGGATAGAGGAAGGAGGGTTCGCTTTCCAGTAGTCACAGCTATATGAACTGGGACATTCATGTGAAAAACTACAATTTTTTCTGACCCCACAGGGTATTGAACCCGGTATGACATGGTGAAGAGCAAGGACCCTGGCCCAAGCCACCAGAGCGGCTCCCGTTAATTGTGGTCCATTTCTCTATGGTTGCAAATTGTGAATGGACGGAACCACATGCGCAATTTCGACGTTCCATCTTTCACTGCAATCAGGTAGTGGAAGCTGGAACTCTACTTGGGTGCACTTTTCGTCAAGAGCTAATTTTGTCGAGAACATCCTATCTTTTACTTGTTTACGGAGATCACTACTTTTATGTGCTTACTATTCATGGTACCAATAGTACGACACAGCAATAAAAGAGGAGAAAAATTTAGCTTCTTCAACCATGTTGCAGTGATAGCGTCTTCGCTTAGATACAACCCTGGATCAAATTAATCCGCAGTCTGGTGCCTGATGGAGGTTGTATAACGTCCTTACACGAATGTGTGTCACGCGTCTCATAGAATATGATTTAACAAGGTCAGACGATGGGCAAAAACCATAAAAGTTGTAATAAGAATGATAATCCAACATCGTCTAGAAAGTCGTGTATAGATGAGTTGACCGCCGTAAAAACGTTTTCCTGCGGGGTCGAATCGTCGTTACCCAGCGTCGAACAAGCGTTTTTTCACGACGTTGTTTTTTGACGTCGCCACGACTTTGACGACGATCTTACGACTCGAAATTTCTACGAGGATGGTAAAACCGATTTTTGAGAAGAGAAATGTGAGTTACGGTAATCGATGGTGTGAACGTTGTTATGAAGTAATAAAGGAATTGAGAAGGATAAATATTGGGTAAACAGGCGTACCTAAGGTACCGAACCGTCATTCATCTGGAGATGAAGGAAACCCCTACGCGAAACAATACGCTATCGTTGTCGTTATATCGGATATTGGTTAGCCGAAGAGTGAAAGGGTCAGCAGACACATTTGTTAGAAATAAATAAATAAATAAATTTATTGTCAAGTAGTAGTTACACGCTGCGAATTACCTCGTGGAGGACAGTAATTTCCTATCCGGAAGCAAGCCAGGGGCTATCGCAACAATTTCGATCAAGGGTCCCAACGCAGAGGCGGATTTAACATTTCAGTACACTCCTAAGATAAGAATCGAAACAGTTCGTTCCATGTTACACGATTGACAGAATACTAACAAATTTGTATCCGTAACATAAAAAAGTTATTTCACAAGTAGGTATTACCAAACTATAGATTATTCGGAATTTGTTCATAAATCGTGACAATTAAAATAAATCGTGACTTCTAAATTCGAGATTAATTTTTTAAATATACCGCAGCCCCGAGGCGAGAACTTAAAGAGCCTGTGTATAAAATCCGCCTCTTCTCGAAGGAAAAACCGGAGAAAAACCCGAGCCAGAAGAGGGCTACAGAATTAACGTACGAGTATACAACTGCTTAACAAGAAAATAAATAAATTTTTTGTCAAATAGCAGTTACATACTGTGAATGCCACGAGGGGGACTAAACTAATTTCCTCTTCAGAAGCAATCAAGGGTCCTAAGGCAGAAGCGAAAAGGCGTTAAGAGTGAGGGGAACCTGACTCGAGCGGACTTCACATGAGCGGGGAAGCGAACCCGCATTCTCTGTTATTGGAAATATCATTCAAATACTTATCAGTATTTTCGAATTAATCCTGTTATAAATAACAAGAGATTTGAGGGATGCAAAATTATTACTTTTGAGGCTCTTAATTTGGAAAAGATAGCACCATTCATATATTATAATAATACCATAATATTTTATTATATCCTTTTCAAAAAAAACATTCCTGAAAAATAAATAAATAAATTATAACTTACGACATTTTTGTATTTTCGTGAGGTCTAAACAAAATATCGAAACGTATTGATAAAACACACAAGAAACTGAAAAGGTAATAATATATCTTGATTATATAAAGGACTTAAATAGTAAAATTACTTCTTTTTGTCATTACGAATAGAAAATTTAGTTCCCTTTCCTCATTTTTATGTTTAGTTCCATGCTTTAAACATAAAAATTAATGTCCATCGAGAATCGCCTTCCGTCACACAGTGCGAGCCTAACCGAAAGCAAGCACCGAGGCACGTCTCCTCACGCTGCTCAAGGGATTAGATTCTCAGAACTTAATATTCAACGCCTACTTAGCGGACAAAAGACGATTGTGAAACACACCTGGACGAGTATTCTGGCGGGACAGGTTGATGCTGAGAGAGTAAGAATGAAAAACGAATAAAACGACCAGGAATTTTGTAATGTCTTATTACCTGGAAGTGACGAATTAATATGGTTTCATTCTCTCTTATTAGTATTGAGAGGACTTTGAGAGTAGAGTGGAATATTGAGATCCTCCAATTTCACACAGGCCCATTCCACACACGTTTTGTCCGTAAGGAAAGAGTCATAGCTCGGTCAAAATAGATGTTCAACTTCCAAAACGTTACCATAAAATTGGTCTAAATCTTTAAATCATTTCAAATGCTATGTCAAAATTTCTGAGTGATTCGGATACACTAAAACTTCAGAATATCCGAGAATGAATGTATTTTTTGGTTGAATTCTGTTCCTTTCGGAACGGATAAACCTGAATGACAAATTATTCTTCTACTGCAGATAAAATTTTCACTAGCCCGTTTAACATTAGAGGACTTAAAATACATTAATCTCATCGTAACATATTTCACCGTGTAATGGGACACATCTGAGATACATTTTAGGTTCCTCAAAGATTTTCTTTTTCTTTTGAATGTAAAAATACAGAGCGCCTCAATCCCCTACCACAAAAATCAATCCGAGCACTGCTAATTTTTTCCTGTTTCTATCGTCTTTAATCCCTCAATGGTCTTAGACACGATGTCCAACTTCTCCAAGCTGTTCTCGAACGTTCTGGTCACTGATATGATATAGGTCTATATACAAGGATGCAATTGAACTTACATATGTCTTGTACTGAAATTGATCATTTTCTTTGTTAGTTGTTCGTAAATCTAAAATCCTGTTTTTGATAAATAAATAGTTTTTATGGCTAGGTTAATTATGTGAAGAGAATTGAGAAAACTAATACTCCTATTCGAATTTAGCTGATTAAGAAATAAAAGACGTCTCTTTTATCTCTCCTCGAGAATCTTTTGCGTATTGTGTTCAATAACGACGCAATTACTTGTATTGTCCCAGTCAGTTCAATAGAGCATCAATTAGGATTTTTTTTTTAAATATATTCAAATTTTTAAAATTGGAAACAAATAGACAAAATAGAAAATTAATATAATTCCTTCATCAAAAGGTGATACCTATTGTAAAAGATTCAAAATTTGAAAACCTCTCTCATTTAATTGTAATTTTTCATACACAAAAATGTGACTCGAAGCCAACAATACACTTTCATATTTCATTGTATTATGATACATATGAGAAACATGTAAACTAAAACGCAAGAGTGGACATGATAAAAGTATTTCATTTTGTTTTTATAGTATTTTTTCAACGGTTGACCATTTTCATATATTTACAAACGACAAATTGCAAAAAGAAAAAAAAATATTAAAAGTCTCTCTCAATGAATATTGCCCTCGATGGATGTTGTAAATATCATGATATTCCTTTTGTCTTGATTTTACGACCACGTATCTTTTATGTTTTTCCAGTCGATATGTATATTAGGAAAATGAGTAAGAAAGAGGATATTAAAGATGGAATGAAATGAAGGATAAAACATCTGAACAATACGCATGAATTAGAGTCACAACCTTGCGCGTCCGGAAGAACTTTATTGCACCGAGTCGGACAGAGCAACCTCGTCCATAAATCAAGAGTCGTTTATGAAAGAGAATGATGAAAATCAAAATGCAAATCAAAGTCCAAGTTGTGAAACGCGATTCCTAGCGATCCATCTGCGTCGAAGCAACGTCCTCTTAAGAGGACCGAGTGGGAGCTCAGGCGTGAGGACAACCTCCTACAAACAAGAGACGCGCAGGCGAGATCCCAGAGAAATTTGCAAGACAATGGAAGTCCGCAATGCGAGAGAGGATCCTGACGTCACGGGCAGATTGGCGAGATAGGCAGCGGGCGGCAAAGCAAGCGAGGCTCTTGCCAGAGGACCGACGGATGGCCTGGCATCACGACTGGCCTCAGGGGGTAGGGGGTAGAGAAGAACGAGTGATGAGATTGCGCTGATGCAGTGAATAGAACAAGAAGAATCGGATATATTTCAAACGTCGACTTTCCCATTACTGACTTCCATTCAAACACGTTTCTACCTTCTTGTTTCTCAATACATGCACGTTTCACTATTATTTACTCATCAACTAAATATTCGACCTTCATTGCTACTTACAAGTGTTTTTGGACACGTATCAATCCGTTTTTGAAAAATCAGCGTTGTAAGCATGTAGGAAATTCTAGGATGTAGTAGAACCTCACTAATCCATCTCCTAGGAGACTCGTATGCGTTATACGCGAATGGTCGGATTACTAACTGTAATAAATGTCTAAAGAAATATTTGGGATTACGAAAATTTTCACCAACTACATCATTCTCATAGGGGAATAATTAAGACGGGCTGTGCACAAGAAGGTGGCTTATTGGGGCAGCCAAACAGCTGATGCGTAAACAATGTCCCATTATTGGTAGATGAGTCAGAGCAGCCAGAGCGTCTGACAAAACGAGGTCGGATTAGGGAGGGTCCACTGCACATAGCAGAATATATCGAATACGTTCTCAAGGAATTGAATTGCATTACACATGACGTACACATAAAGTGCGATCGCTTAATAGCCTTGTGTTTAGTTAAGATTTCTCATACTTTTTGAAATATTTACATTAGAGATCGGAACATATCTGAGGAGTGCTAAACTCATAACACTTGAAGATCTGATCCAATGTTTTGCGATATTAATTTTTACCAATCAAAAGTAAGAGTGTGTCCTTCTACAAGTCCTCACGATGATGTGAGTCACAAAATCTAGAGCTCAGTTATTTTCTGCCCTCAGCACAAGGAGCTATGGACAAACATGGAACTCATTTAAAACAAGGCTGCATAGACTTGGGAATCAGTCTGAATGTTGAGGCATTAGTATAAGTCTCTCAATCTAACTGGGAATGGAACTTCAGCCGTCCAGTGTTCCAGCTGTTCAGCACAGTATCCATTGCTAATTCTCACTTTGCTCAGCGCTCACTAGAAAAGATTTCACAATTCCCAAGCTTGGTAGAGCATTAACATACATTTTTTAACCGCATAAGGAGCTTAAAAGGTTAACGGAAAACAGTTCCGCTTAAAACATCCAGTTTCAAATTTGGTGGTAATACCGAACAACATGACACATCCATTGTTGACTGATGACCATGACAACCTGATTAGGAATTAGATTTCGTAGTCTTATTATTGCAACTCGGGCTGCTCATTGGTTCATAAAAATCAAATTCCCGGTCTCATAATGAAATATAGCCCACTAAAAATGAATTTATCTAGTTAAGCCTAGGCCATACACATGTCGATCATTGAGAAGTACGTTCCAAAGTAGATCATAGGCGAGTGGTAAGACCGCTTCACCATTGGCAAGGATAGTCAAATATTCGATGCTGGAAGATATTGGAAGGCTGGTCGATGCGAACGACAGGGATCTTCCAGCCCCGAGAACCAATCTGGCTACACACTTGTCGAAAAACGTCGATAGTCCGAGTAAATTATCTCGTAATTCAATCAAGTATAAAAATATATTTACTCAGGTTTTTATTATAATTATAACCTATTCTTTTTTAACTCAGCATCCCGCGTGCGTTTAAGATATTAATGTCGTAATATTGTTGTTACATTAGGTAGCATATACTATATATTATTTATACTTACTTTAATTACAATGAACCCCCCCCCTCCCCAGGGGATTTACATCTAGTAAGTACGTGTTTGGCAAACACGGGGCCCTGAGCTGAGTCTGGCATTACTTCCACTTACGTGTAGAGGTTCCTTCCTTTCTCTTTCCTGACCTTCCTTAGTCACTTCTTTGTTCATTTCCATCCCGACGCTATTAGGGCAGGAGTGTTTCGTTTTCCTTTCTTCCTTTTTTTAATGATATATGTAATGTTTTGATATATGTTGATATTTGATTTGTAACTCAGGAGGGTTTTTAGTGGGAATGGTTGAATCATTCGACGAGTCCCACACGCGGGGAGAGTCATGTTGGCTCTCCCTAGTGCGTAACTGCATTTTCCCTACTTGTACAAGTTTTTAGGACTCCAATGACCTCGATGTCGACGAGCCGTAAAGCCCCACAAAAACAAAAATACAATGAAGCTATGAAAATTCTGATATTGTTGAACAAGAAACAAAGGTTGAATATGTGTTCCACGAATTTTTATTTGAACAAAAAGGTAACAACTTCTCCATGAAAAGAAATGATTGATATGTGATTGAACAAAATTAAATATGAAAAAATTTAACGGAACCGATACAAGATACACAAAGTTTTCATTTCAAATATTTTGAATGTTGTGTTCGCAAATATTTGCCGATGATTATTTGGCGAGCCTTAGCATATGTATGGCCAGCCTTTACCGCTGCAGCCTTGTTGGGGCAACGGGAGGCAAATAATTGAAGCAAACATTTGCCGATTACTCTTTGACAAGGCTTGGCATATGTGAGGCCCTAGCTTTAGCAATGTATGCATGAAGTGACAGAAAGAGACCTCACCTGCAATGCCAACGCAGCAACTGTAGCACCTTGGCTGCTGAAGGCACACATCTCATGCCCGGGGGCCAGGAGCATGGACGTTGGCCTGTCGCTTCACCCATAACTCCACTCGCACCACTCCCCTCGCCACGGCTCACGTTTCGCGCTGCTGAAACATAACAAGACACAATGTTACTCGTGATGTATTTATTGTCTTATGGCGAGGTTCAGGCCATGAGACCAGCTCTTCCACCTAATCGTTACTTGGAACAGGGAATAAAGGAGATGTTGGGTTAACGAGGAACTTAGGGTAGCAAACAGACATTTGTCTGGAGTAGGCGAGGGAAACCCCAGCTGGAAACGTATCTTAGATAGGCCGAGCAGGGTCAACCTACGCTCTACAACTCAGCGATATTGCGGAAGCAACTGACGCTACCACTAGACCACCACTGTCGGTCCGCTGTGATTTGGCAGTCACTGCAAGTTCCCTTTTCCACATCAACTGAACACAGAAAATATGATAGGTTCGTTAAAACTCCCATCCGCTAGAACCAACTGTTCGTCTCAGAGTAATGCGTAGGAAAAGATGAGTCTTCTTGTTTATTGTACTTCTCAGCGAATACCAGCAGCTGATCTACAGGAAAAGTTGTTAGGGATGATAGCACTGTCACGAACACTTCATAAGCATCCTTAATTACTTTATTTATTACGCTGTGGTAGCGCTATTCGTGTCTCTTTGTTTTGCCTCTAGAGAGCGTTTGCGCTCCGACTTCATCAACTTCGTTAATATATTTCATCTGGTGTAATTTGTCATGAATCGTTGGCATAGACAAATCATGTAACACAAGAGAAATTTGATACATTTAAAGTCTCTGAATATACTCATAAACGTTTTGAGCAAATAGCAATGGATATTAAAGAATACTTATACAAAAACTACAAAATGCATACAAGAAAATCCGCTTATTTTTAGTAAGTGTTCTAATAAAATCACTAAATGTAAAAGAATCATGAACAATGAAGGTCATACAGGTAAACAACAGAGGACGAGAAATCAATTATACTAGTTTAGAGATGAGGAAGAGACAAAAGAGAACTATTGTCGATAGTTGCACAACTCACAACCCACTAGCACTAAATTATTTCAACAACATATCAATCTCAATATGGGGAGCAGTAAAATATTATGCACGTAAGCCATCAAACAACCTTAAACACTTTTTCCCCCATACTTCTCTGGAGTAAGAGGATAATGTTACATCAGTGAAGTAACAGAATGAAAAGAGGAGTTCTTCTCAACAAGGATGAGTGGGATAAACGCCTAACGCGTGTCCACTATAACAAGGAAATTATTCTAATGGAGGATATAATGGAAGAAATTATAAACCGCTCAAAGGGAACCTTAACAAGTCGTTGACAGCAACGTTCGATCTTCTTAATAAACAATTTCTAATTCCACACAAAGCTTTACTTTCCCAAGAGATACATTTATACAGAACATGTTATTTTTTAAACAAGAAATTTTCAAAACTGGAAACATCGTTAATGAAATTAAGCTTAAAAATTATTAAACAGATGAAACCTTGAATGAAACAGTTCATCTTTTATTCTTTTTACTAAATTTTACAGCTTATTCACCTGAACTCAAGTTCCTTTCCACATCCAGTGAAGAGAAATTTCGCAGCTCCACTCCTTAAAAATAGACGAAACAATTTATGTTAGTCCACCTTATCAAGACATCACTCATACAACTTTCAGTGCATTATGCTCCTTGTTCACTGGGGTCCTGTACCTACAACCTACTTTTTGGTACTTCCAATATATCGGATTCGTTTAGTAAACCCAAAATGTTGCATTTGTCTTATTAGCGTACATTGATTGAGGTACGTGCCTAGGATTCATGACGACTCTATGAGATTATGGCACATTTTATCGCATACAATACAACATTTAAGGAGAAATAGCCTCCTTGTACAATTTTGTATAAAAAATATATTCACATTCATGATTCTTTAAGAAGTTTAACAGTTCCAAAATATTATTATACAAATAATTCTATATTTATACAGAAATCTCTTACATTGTAGTGAACCTCACTGCTAGATTAATTATGTTATTTGGAATGAAAATGGAAAATGGGATCGAGATTCGAACGAGATCCTGTTTCCCAGCTTCATTCAATATAACATAATTCAGTTTTTATTTGTTGCGTCACAACAATTATAGAATCATTTATAAAAGACTCAGTAAATTACTAATGAAACGTATACCTGATATACATGATGATAGACAAGATAGCAAATCCTCATCCGGAGACGTTGAATTACGTTGCTTCAGTCCTTTAAAAGAAACACAACTCTTAGGTCCGTCATATCGTGAATGAAATAGTGTTTTATTTTCGAATAGACAAAATGTATCACATATCATTGATATATGCTCCTTTCTCACGGGAGTTTTACACTCATTCTCTTACTTCACGGTCAACATCGGAACGACTCAGTATCTAGTAGCATTTTAGATTCTGTGCAAAACCGGTAGTTCCTTAAGAATTGGTAAAGCGGTACCCCATAATACTGTTCGGAGTCCGAGCGTTCACTCGACTCAAGATTTTAGGTTCGCGGTTATTAAACTGTATTCTTATCAACAGCCCACTCCCTCCTGTCTAATTCAATTTTGTGCTCTTCGTATCTCTGCTCCGTTTCTAAAGAGAGTTTGCATATAGCCCATATGAACATTTTTATGACTATAGTCGAAAATGGGAAAACAGAAAAGACTTGGGCGCGACGTCAGGATATCCATGCTCAATCAACGCCACCTGGACTTGGAAGAATTGTCCGACAATCACTGGTTGAACGGCTAATCACACCACAAATACAGCCATGGTACCAGCGACAGTCAATCAATACTAACCAATCTTGCAAGCGAGGCTATCGGAACGTCGCGCCTAGGCGTTTCCTATTTCGTTGGCCGCGTGGAAGTTGCCGTTGCTGTCATCTTTTTAAACACGATTGTTATCGCCGGACAACTATGACAATGTTGTTTCTCTAAAAAACCGATATGATAACAAAAGACAATCGCATCGTTTTCAATGAGATCTAACTTCCGTGTTTCATTTTTTGCACTCAGGTGAAGATGCGCTAAATTACAAGTACGCACTCAATTTATTTTTATGATACTAAAAAGTATAACATAAGGACTATAAATTTTGAAACAAGAAATGTAGTTCATAATTTCTCCAATTTACAAAACATCGTTAATGAAGTGCAGCTTAAAAAAATATTATTATTAAAGAAATGTAACCAACTTAGTGATAATACTTAATTCACCTGATGTCGAGTTCCTTTCCTTATGCAGGGAAGAGGAATTTTGCTGCTTCACTCCTTAAAAATAGATGAGACATTTTATCAGACGAAATCACCATTCACGCAATTAGCAACACATTATGCTCCTTGTTCATGGGGGGATTGTTTGTTTTTGTTTATTGGAAGGACTGGATCACAATGTTAAATCGTTTGAAGTAGATGATCTTGTACTATTATAAATGATGTGAATATGCAAATATTTCATAAAATATAATATATTTCGTATGCTTTTAAATATTATTAACAAATCAATTCACTTAGCTCAATAGAAATTAAACTTATACCTGTTATACATGATGATGTACATGTTTGTAAATCCTCATACAGCACCGTTGAGTTACGTAGAAACGGCCCTTGAAAACAAACGAAAGCCTTATGTACATCACACTTTGCAATATTTCTTAACTGTAACACCCTTATCAACGTCCTACGCTCCTTGTTCATAAACATCCTGAACTGATTTTTACATCAAGGTGAATTTCTTAATTTGTCTGGATATTGTGACGTTCATAGATTCTGACACAAAAAGGATAGTATTAAGAAACATTAGTACAGCGGTTCACCAACACAATACTTAATCCCATTCAATATAACACTTAATAACATCATTAAACGTAATACTTCACGGATCCAGAATATTCACAAGACTCAAAACCATAGATCAATGTTATTAAACTGTCCGAGAAGTGTCACCTTGACCAATTTAGCAAAACAGCCCTCTTCCCCGATCCGTTCCCTCAAAGAGACCTTACAGGTTGTTCATGCGTAGTTTAGCACGACATTCTCAGTACTTCGTACAATGGTGCGTTGGCCATTTCACGTGCTTGACCGTAGACGAAAACCGTCTCGTAAAGAATTAGCCAGGAACATAAAAGTTCAAAACTATATTATCGGTAAAAGTGACTTGATTCGTAACCCAGACCGCGCATCAATTGCGCAGAGTAAATTTACAAAATTCAATATCAGTATGAAAATATTTTTGCGTGCTATATTTTACTTCCAAAACACTTCTTTCACAGATAGTCTTCTTCCAACTCGGAAAATAAAATTTAAAGTTATATTTTTTAAATTATTTAAAATAAAGGTTTGTTTTGATTTAGTGCTTTCGTGCCCTAGGTTGGTAAGAAGAATAAAATCAACCCAATCTGACATGCCGTTAAATCGCCAACAAGAACGAAATGAACTAACAATTTAATTCTTTCCCTCTAGTAATACATTTATTGACAAAAATATAATGTTATGCATATAACTTGCATTAAGAATCAAAATGTAACGTTTTTAGTCAATAAAGTGCTCCAGAATTTTTAAAGAGTTGTCAATGTGTACAATGTAGTACCCACCGCCGGTAAATCTTAGCATACACTGTTTGAAAATGAAGTTTTCTTCCTAAGAAATTCATCAACCGCACGTGAAGGAATTAGTTTTTCCTTCCAGTTGGTGAAATGTATCGAGGCATGGTATACATATGAGATACCTGATTCTATGAACCCCATCTCAAAGAATGTGGGATTTTGGCGCAACCGAGGAAAACCTCTTAGAATTACCTGTAGTGACTCTGCGCAATTGAGGCAAGGGAAATTGACCCCGGGGATTACGCGCAATTGATGCCCGCCCGAATAATTATCTCGTAACATTCCACAGTAAGCAGACATTTTTACATCAATGACGTGATAAAATGAAAGACACGGACTTCTCTATAAAGGAAGTGAGGTGAACGCTGAATTCATGCTGATAAATACAAGGAAATTATTGTACTAGGATGTATTTATCTACCGCACAAACATAAAGTTAACAGGAAGCTGACAGCAAAAGACGGTACTCCATAGCAATAACTATTTTTCAAAACCGTAAAACTTTATTTACAGGTGGATGAGACATATGGACCAAGTATGTTTATTTTAAAAAACTAGATTGTTGCTTTTTTTCACGACAAACTATCGTTAATGCAATTGAACGTAAATAATTATTGATTCAACCAACTAAGAGTGAATACTTATGTTAATTCACCTGATGTTGAGTTCCTTCCCTCATCCAGTGAAGACAAATTTCGCTGCGCCTTTCCTTAAAAATAGACGAGACGTTTCAAAGTTATGTCAAATGGTCTCAAGTAAGACATTACACATACCGAGAAACGCATTGTGCTCCTTGTTTATGGGTGTAAAATACGCTTACAAACAATTTCATTTATTTACAGTTTGTATGTTATCAAAACCTACACATGAATACGATTTTCTGTTTCGTAGCCTACAGGAAAATTCGTCAATGAACACACTTCTTTTTCTAACGCTACCAAACAGGAATTGGGTGCTGTGCGTTGCTCACTGCATTTGCGACGTTATCAGATAGCGAGTCCTAGGGTCATTAACGTGACATCGTTTACGTCCCCTAGAGCTCGTCCTGTTGCTAATTTCACTGTCAAGGTCTACGGACTACCAGTGAAACGTGTTTCTTCATTCCAACCCATTTCGTTCAATGGGTTGAACAGAGAGGGGAGTATTAGAGTTTTTTATCTAAAGAAGGAAAACTGTGCGATCATTGAATTTGGATGCAAACGCAACTAGAAAATCCACAAGTATCGCTCTCAAGTAGCATTGGAAAATGCTCTATGACCCAATATTTCATTCAATTCCCTACAATGCATAAAAAGTTTATATATTTATCAAATTTTTACAATTCAAAATACGATTTATCATATAATGTGAAATTTTTCTGTCATATTAATACTTCGAGAGTAATTTTTATTCTTCAAGAATTTATAAATTTTAAATGTCAAATGAATCTTATACCTGATATCCATGTCGATACTACACATGATAGCAAATCCTCATTCACCAACGTAGAATTATGGTCCTCCATCCCTCAAAAACAAGACGAAAGTCTTAGATACGTCACACCTTCCAATAAGATTGTTTTAAAGGAAGTTTTAAATTGTAAGACGCATATAAATGTAATACGCTCCTATTTATGAATGTCCTGTACATATTTCTGCTCTACAAAAACATCCGGAAAATTATGAAAAATTTCATCATTTAGAAACAGATTTCAGTTAATAGCTGGAAATAATACCTGACTTAATTAAAAAATAACTTTGAGAACCTTGGGAAATTTATGAACAACCCAATAAGTCCTAAATACATTCGACATCACAAAAATTCAATAATAACAGTGATTTGGATATCAAATACATGGCTTTCGAAGAGTCTAAGCTATCTCCAGCAAAACCTAATGATTCGTACGATATTTTTTGGGAAATATTTTTTTTTTAATTCATTGGTTGAATTGTTATCGAATAAGTGTGATTCCTTTAACACACGCGAATATCAATTTACCTAACATTTACTTGTTCAAGTGGATAACACGTATAAACAGAGCAAGTCGATTTTCAAGCAAAGAAATGTCACTAATATTTTTTACAACTACCAAACATTGATAATGAAATTCAGCTCACAGTCTTATTGAGACGACACCGATTAAGAGTTAAAATTTAGTTTATTCACCTGCCGTTGAGTTCCTTTCCACATCCAATGAAGAGAAATTTCCTTGCTCCAATCCTTAAAAATGAACGAAATATTTCAAAATTATGTTCTCACGTAAGAAGTTACACACAACTCGCACTGTGCTCCTTGTTCACGAGTGACCTTACACTTTAGAAAGATTTCAGTCAGTTGAAGTACTAGACGGTAAACAACAGTTGTTAGTATTTTTTTTGTTGATATTTGATTTTTATAAATACCACAAACGGAAAAATTAGTACCTAAACAAACAGAATGAGAATGATTTGTCGCGTTGCAGTAGCAAAAGGAATTCATGTACTGTCATCACATTACACTACCTTGTGTAACGTATTCGCGACACATAACTTAAGGGGGAAAATAATTAGATTTTTCAAAAAATAGGAGCAAACTAATTGCTTGCAAATAATACTACATACATGAATTTCTCCTGAAAATTTGCTTTTAAAGGTGAAAATCGTTTGAAGGAATAAACAGAAATTCTGTTTTTTTAGTTGAAGTAATAAGTGCTCTTACAAGACGTAACTTACAAGAAGTTGACATGTTTATTATAATTTTACAATAAAATATTATCAATCAAATAATTTGTATTTTTCTGTCATATTAATTCTTAGAGAACAATCTCTTCTTGTTTTTCAAGAATTAATAACAGATGAAACTTATACCTGATGTAATCCATGATGTAATACATGATTGTATATCCTCATCCAGCAACGTTGAATTATCATCCTCCAGGCCTTTAAAATAAACGAATGTCTTAGGTATGTCATATGGCGCAATATGAATTTTTATAACAAAATTCAAATCAACATAATGTGCTCCTTGTTAATGGGCGGCATTTAGTAACTCTTTTACTTGAAGATCAGAGCCTCACAGAAACATGAAGTTTTCGCAGATTCTATCACAAAGTTAGTAGCGATTCGAAACATTTGTGTAGAGATTCCTACCGAATACTCGTACAACAAGGAGCTCGTGTGCGCACCACTCGAAAACTAATACCATCTGTGTTCTAGAATGGTCGCTTTGTCAGTGAATACTCATTCATGCTTCTCTTGTCTGTTAAATCAGAAAGAATTAACAAGATTTTCCACGCGTAGTTTTTTAAGTTGCAAAGACTCCGTTGATACTGTACGGAATTTTTGGTTGGTGCCCTTGCATACCATGAATGAGCAGCTGTTTCGTACCCACAGATTTGGAATAATGAACTGGAATCTACAGATTAAGGGTGCGAGGACAGTGTTTCTTGTCAGTTATTCTGTCAGCGTTCAAGATAGCTCGGACAGTTAATCAACAGACAACGCTAGTTATTCCTTCATCGATCGCGATTGCCATCCAATAGTGGGATTTCGATAGTATAATCGTGACTGATAATGTGCCAGAATTTTTAACTGCAGAGATTTTTGTTTGAAGCTGTTCCTGTAGGAGTCATCAAGAAATAATTGTTGATCAACCATAATCTGTCTGAAGAAAGGTTACATTTGTTAGAATATTAAAAACGGCATATTACTGAGATAATCATTAATTTTCAAGTAAACTCATGTTCATTTACTGTACAGGCATTACTTAGAGGTCACGAATACGATGCATAGACTTAAATATATATTATATTTAAATATATATATATTTACGTCTATGATACGATGAACAGTCATAACCTCACTTTGTTTGTAACCGTAAGTCTCCTTGCCGCGTGTGTAGCGGACAGCGTTCACTGGACGGAACTGTGTCGTTTCACGATCACTGCTATATCTTTCGTCAGTGCAAACACTGGCATGTAGCAGCTGTCGTGTAACCAATGGACAGTGGGCTACAGCCAATATCTCAGAGCGCAGACAGAGAAACACTGCCCATGTATTAGTACCTTAAGTTATTCCGTGGTTCCGTCTCAGTAGAGAAAACGTCCTAACCCTAAACGCATATGACTGACTCTTACTAACCTTCAAGAACTATAATGGTCATCACTCAGTATTTGGAATTTGAGAAACAATACTGCAGGACATCCACAAGTACAAAATTACACGTAAAAATGTTAAATAATGAATTACTTTTGAATTATAACCATAAACTAAAAAATATCCCAGTATTTATCACTCATTATCGATTAATATTGTCAAGACAATACCAGTTAATGTAATGTGAAATATGATTAAAATATTTATTTAAATGCATTGTTTAGACACGTTTTTGAGTCTTAATGTATTTCCTAAACAATAGTATAATTAACAAACGATACAGTTAATACTAACCATTACGCGCCACCTTCCTTCTCGGACCAACGTGATGGGTTACATCTGATCCCCACGCAATTGTGTTCACACTATACATTTTTGCACACGGCTAATGAAGAGATACGATGCGAATAAACTCAGTCATACTTTTAAACATTTTGAAAATCTTTAGAAATATTAACATTTTCACCTATTTGTGTCTAGCAACTCCCCTATTTGAGTTGAACTGGCGTAGACATCTTTTAGAGGGAAAGAATAATTAACTGACATTCACAAATCGCCGTGAGACGAAAAGAATTTATGGGAATTCAATGAAACGCTGACAAAACTCCACGTTTTTGTATCAATAGAAATATTATTTGGTCTGTCTTCAACTAAGTAACGCTGTTTTTTGATACTTTTTATATGACTCTAAAACATGTATTATCTTATATTTGTAGAAATTATGATATTGTAGATAATTGCCGATATATATTCAATTCAATATGTTTGAAGTGTATAAAACCAAATGGAAAAGTAGTCACCTGGTAAACTCCGCAACAACCTTGCCATCTTCGGAAATGTTGCGTTTCTCTGCTTCTCTCCTTAAATGCAGACCACAAATTACAAAAGTTAAATCTTACAACAAACTTTTTCTCGTAGTATGTACTTTGTCTCATAGTAGCAGCACTGTGCTCCTTGTTCATGTGTGTTTTACTATAAAGAACTTGAAAGGTAAGACACATAGAATGGAATTTTTAGAGTGTTTTCCATAGAAACATTAACACAGACTTCAATATTTCTAGCATACACAATCAATTTAAAGATACTTTTTTACCCATTTCGGAGTTTTTTTTAAATAAAAAAGACTGCTAAGAAACCAAAAAATTGTGATATCAAATTTTCATTTTGTTATAATATAATCACCTGATGATTCGCAGGAATCCGAATCACAATCATCAGAGACCCAATCATCTTCTTTGTCTGGAGTCTCCGTTTGCTGCTCCGCTCCTTCAAAGAACAGAGGTGACGTTTCAGACTTCACTTCAAAACAACTGATAATAAATTTCATTTGATTCTTTTTGCAACGTCGTTTTTCGAGAAACTTTTCCAAAATATTTGCGCTGTGTTGTAGAAAAGTAATTGATTTCAGCAATATATATCAAATACAAAATCGTTCTATGCCTGGTGTCACACAAGGGATAGTAATAGCTTCACTGACGAATCTCACACGTCAGTAGCGCGAGGTATAAATTAGTTCAACTGCAAAATTGATTTATCAACTACGAATGAAATATAAAAAAGGAGATCCATTGCACGACAGAGCGGTCTTTTCCATGGGATAAGAGAAAAAGAGAAATGACCATCATTCTCGAAACCTACTTCGAAACTACAAAGCACGAGACCTTGCAAATATACGATCGCGCAATACTCCACTTTTCAGAGCAAGATTCATTACCTGAATCAAGCAAACAGATAAAAAGTAGGCTAAAGTAGAGGGCAGATAGGAAAATAGGTAGGTACTGAGAAGAAACATGTATTTTTGTTTATTGAATGATATTATTAAATCATACTTTTAGGCCCGTATTGAATAATTTGTTTCTCCTCTAGAATTTTAACGCAGATATCAATTTTTGTTTTTCGTGTATCAATTATTTTACATGTTACCAATTGATACCTCTAACTGTAGAGAACAAATATTATATTCAATTTTTTTACCTTTTACATAAAAATATTAGGTCTAAAACACATTAGATTCAAAATGAAAATGAGCAGATATTGAACAACTTGACTCGCTTATAACGAAACAAGGTTTATGCTCCGCACGAAGAACCCGAAACATTAACGCGGCCATATGTTTGACGGATAGTATTAACGTTTTAAAACAATACATATCAAATCTGAGATAAGGTAAATCCATAGAAGCGAGGGAGAAAGATTCAAGTAACACTCAGAGCAAATTATCATGCATATGGTCATTCAACTATACTCCAAGTCATGTAAAGTTGCTGAAAATTATGCAATATGGCTTCCTAACACGAATTGCCAACTTCTACGAATTAAAGACATATCCAAATAAATATTAATAGTAGTCACAAAACCGACTACGTGCTGTAAAGAAATACAAGTTAACAACACAAGAAGCTAAGACAGAAGGTAATATTCCCACCACGCGCTCGATGAAGAAGGAACAGAATAGCGTCTCAAGAGCAAGTAAATTGAATTGATGGCCGATGTTGTGATAGATTGAAGTTTCAAGACATCAGAAAGTACTGTCAACATAACGCGAGGTACAAATATCATTACTCATATGGACGATGGTGAAGTAAAAGCGTTGGCTACATTAAGTGCAAGCTCAGTGCCAACATAACGCCAAAAAATTAAAGAAAGAAATAAGTAATTAATTGTCAAAAGAGCTGTTTCAAACTGCCTATGACCACGTTGAGAACAACAAAGTTATTTACTGCGTCCAATATTCAACAAAATAATAAACACAGTGCGTTTCCGCTCAATATTTATTTTTCGTAAGTTAAATTTTCTCAAAGCATAGAAACATGACATTATGGTAATTCGACTACCTTCAAAAATTTACGTCATTTCACTTCCCGATATCCGAAGTGTATGCAAAGAAGGACCTACTATAACGGTGAAAATTTCCGATCGAGATGTTTTCTCGTAAATACTGTGTTTCTGATGTCCAAGATGCAGTAGAAAGTGTTTTTTAGAATTTCGTCAGTCCGTTGGTCGGTCTGACCAAGTCCTTCAGTCTGCAGCCATTTTGACTAAAAGAACGAGTCAATATCTTTTATATTTCTTGACATATAATTTTCGCATCTATCCATTAAACACTGATACTCCGAACAATTAACTTCTTGTTTGTCGCAGACATAGTTTAATCGCAATAAACCATTTAACTTATCAGTAATTTTATTTACTTAATTTGGGAGTAAAGTTCATAAAAATAAATACACGACAGCTTTCGTAAATTTGATTTCACGCTGAATTTGCAGTTGTTGAGAGTATTGTACATTGAAATAATGGAGATGTGGTTGATTTTTTCGTTCAAATGCGATCCGTGGCGATTTCCTTCTGCCACTTACGAGTATAACACAACACATGATAGAGTCAACCATACCTTACCAAGGATTCGAACACAGAACCTTGGGCTTTCGAAGAGACCAGTTCTTGAATCAACTAAGACACCAGGTCGGTCAATCAGAAATATCAGCCCTCTTTGTTCATCAGTTAACTGTAATGGGTTAAACAATACATATATTTCCGTATACCGAAATATGGAGAAGATATGAGGTAACTGTGACCAGAGGAAATTTTTCTTGCCTTGTACCATTTGACGCGCTCTTTCATCTAACCGTGTTTTAGGTAAGGGAATTGGGAAGGAGGGATGTTGGGCTGCCAGGGAACTACTGGTACCGAACCGACGTTAGCCTGGAATGGGTAAGAGAAACCCCAGATGAAAACCTCACCCAGTTCGGCCGAGAAGGGTTTGAACCCGCACTCTACCGCTCAGCAGTAACCACTAGACCACCGCTGTCGGTTGTTGACAAGTCATGAATCGAACCCAGCAACTCCTGCTTTGTTTGCAGGGGTGTTAACCGCTACACCAATCATTCACTAAGTAAGCACCACTTCCACCAAGGTCTGTTACTCCAGCAGACGAGGATGTGTTTATCGATGAGATCACGCGTCTGATCACCGACTCTTCGTCATTTTCATCCGTCGGTAGTTATCACAGCTTAAACAAAGTTAGATGAAAGTACTCACCTGCATTGCCAAGGGACTTTGGGAAGGGTGTGTCCGAGAGCGGCAAAGGGGCAGTTGCGGGGGTTGTGGTCGTCTGCCCGTCGCCGTCCGATGCGCACTGACCGCGACGCACCCATCGCGGCCAGAAGTACGGGCCGAGGTCACCCCACTGGTAGCGCACGGGGCACGTTGCGCGTCGCACCAACCACGCACGCACTGTCTCACGCGCGGCGGGATTCAGGTCGTCTGGCAGCGCCTCCCGGGCAGCCAGCGCCACCAGCTTCTGCACAGACTGACGTGGTCCTTCCTGAGACACAAGGGAAACACGGGTTTATCAAGTTATGCGCTGATATGAGAAATTTTTAATTTAAATAAATATGTGAATTGTTAATTTGTAAGTAACTATTTTGTTAATTTTGAGTTTAAAGTAACAGCTATTTTTAAGTTTATTTTGTTATTAAGAAAAAATATTCTACTCGATATTCTTTTGTAGTTTTTACGTCCTTAATTAATTCCAGACGTCACGGAGTGAGACTGTTCATCTTTCGTTTTTTCTCGAAAGGACAGCGTTCGACTCTGATATAATTTCGATAAAATACATGTTTTTGCTTTAGTTACCCGCGTATAATGGCAATTGCGGCTGACGTATATTCCTATTAATACCTTGTAAGTTCATTGTACATATTTTTCAAAAGTAATAAATTCATACTCAATGATAAACACAGTCCTTGTCAGTCAACTACTCGCGGTATACGGAAATCTGCTTTCCCTATCGAATCACACCAGAGAGATTATACGATGTCAAATAGAAACTGATAATACAGTACACAAAGTACATTTGGGACCAACAGTAATTTTGTAATAGTAGTTACTCGATCTTATTGGATAAAAACTATTCTTAGTGATTTTTATAGCCCTTCAGCGCAATCTCTGATCGTGCCTATAACCTTCAGCGACACGGGGAAGGCGTCGTACACAAATCTATAGATGTGTCATCTTCATAACGCAAAGAATCATGTTGCGAACGCCATCTAAGATATTATCCAAGCCTGCTCCGAAAAATGTCTGGAATATGATTGGCTTACGTTGTACATGCTCGGGACGGTCACGCCTTGTCTTATTCCACTATGGTCTCTATGAGCTCGCCTCCTATTGGTGAAATAGGGAGAAAGGGAGGGAGACACGACAAATATAGTTGATACAAAGCACTGTGAGAAATTGCGCGTAGTATTTTCCGGATATATGATAAATTCCTCATATTTACGCCCCTGACGGTTTTTTGTTAGTTAAGGACTCTATACTCCACCGGCTACTCTGCTCCCCTCAGAGTTCACATGAGTATAGTTACACTACCCACCAAGTACTCACCTCTTTGCCAAACTCGTGTAAACAGGCCTTAATAGTGTGTGGACAAAGGCAAAGGCAATCTCTGCAATCACCCTTCCCCTCCCTTATTCCCGGGTAGGAACCGGATACCCAGTCGTCGGTGGTCGTATTATAAGTGGTTGGCGTAGAGGTGAGATGAAGGCGGGAGGGCGTACTACGTCAGCGACCCTGGCACAGGCCAGTGGCCCTCCATTGCGGCGTGGCACCACCACAGCAGCTGCCTGCCACGAACCTCCTTCCCCTCTTCACCCCTTCCTCACAAAGACGCCACTGACCCGCTCACAACTAGGACTCATGCCGGTTTGTCCAGAATTTCGGACCCGACACATGCTGCAGTCTGAGCTATTTGCATATTGAGATACTTCATACAGGAAGAATTAGGCATTTCGGATGTGATCACGTGGATCAGCAAATGTGTTCACATGGTATCGTTCAATTTTATTATTACCTTACCATAAACTTTCAACTTTATTACACACGTTTTCAAAATATGACTTAATATTAAACTTCAATTCATGGCTAAAGAATATAAAGAATTCCACTCAATCATTCACACTTGCAAGTCAGGGCGACTGAAATTAAATGACTCATTTAAGAACTTCTTTGGTAATAGATTTCCATCATGATCGCGTACTTGAACAACGTGATTTTCGAGTGTTCGCCGTTATTTTTGAATTTTTTTCTATATGAATTTTATGTAATAAAATACAACTTTACAAAAAGAATACGATTAAATTTAATAAAAAGGTAAATTTAATTTTTTAAATAAACATGTCAAAAAAATTTATTTTTCTTAAAAACTTATAAAAAGTAATGTCGTTAAACGCTTTCGCAGGCGGCATACACGTTTTTGATTTCAAAATCGTAAAATAAAAAAGTAAGTCATTATTACAATAATTTCTCGGTTATAAATGAAAAGAATTTCAGATTTATATAGTCAAGTTACTCCATTGTCAGTCCATTATGGCTAAATTCTGTATCAATCTCGTAGAAAAATCTTACTCATTGGATTCACTCTGAAATGAAATATCCCTAAAAAAGATTTAGATTATTTTAATGTTTCCGGTTTATAATTGTTCTCCCAGATACAAAAGCATTTAACCCACAAGCTAATTCCAGGTCCTGCCTTTCGAACAGAAAGCTGAATTTTATATCAACAGCAATTTTATAACATAACATTTATTTTTAAATATTGAAAATAAGGGAAATTGAAAAAATTGAATGAACAGATAAATTACAGTTAACGAATACCCCACCACTCCTTCCCATAACCCTACCGCACTACTCTTGTAAGATAATCGCAAAATAAAAAAAATAAAAAATTACGGTTAATGGCCAATCTCCTAAAATTCTCTTGGCATATAAAAAATTAAAATCTAAGAGAAATATTTTATGGTTTCTATCATTAGATGAAAACTAAAAAAAAGCCGTAACTGCGAATGCTATTTTGGAAAACATGTCAGAAATGAACTATCATTTAAAATGAAAGACAAGATAATGGTCAGTAAATGACCAGTTGTTCCAACAAGAAATACATTTTTTACAATTTTTTCGCAGGGAACGACATTTAAACAACAAGCATTTTTGTACATAAATGAGAGATGAAATAGAATCAGTTAATATAACCAACCCATTAAAATATCTGCCAGATAAAGATGATAAGAAACAAGGTGTCTTTAATTTCATCCTATCCAACCTATTCACTAATGGACATGGTAATTTAGGGGTTCTATATATTTTATCATAATAGAGTTTTCCACGAGCGATTGCTTTTCAATAGGTTTCCAATCTGCGCGGTATTAATAATAAAAACATTTACGCAACACCCGAAGATTAAAAAGGATCAAAAGATGAGTGGACGAGATAACAGGCTTTGTGACAATAAAGAGGCTATTACGCGGCGAGGCCATGACCAGTAATCTGCCCCTCTACACCCGTCGTTCCTCTGACGACTACCTCGTTCAAATGAACCAGTTCTGATCACTGCCTCCGACTTCGGAGATCAACTCCAGAGATCTTGCGTTGATGCCAAACATTTGGGTACTGTGACAAGCATGTCGCTGTCACCGTCTCCATTCGAATCAGCTAAGGAAAATAACACTAGTTCAACATCATCCAGTGATAATGGTCATACCAAGTTGATCAATAAATATGAATGTTCGACCAAATTAGGCAGACCACAATTTTTTATTATTAACACATGTCACAAGTAGATACGAAACTTTAAAAACACACGCAACAAGTCAACATATTAAAACATTAAAATATTATACAATTTAACATATTAAAACATTAAAATATTATATAATTTAACATATTAAAACATTATAAAATGTTTTAATATGTTGACTTGTTGCGTGTGTTTTTAAAGTTTTATATCTACTTGTGACATGTGTTAACAATAAAAATTGTGGTCTGCCTAATTTGGTCGAACATAAGTATTTATTGATTATTAACTTGCAGACGAACTAGAGAAATATATTAAGTTAAGATAGTTAAGCATAATAAATGTTTACGTTCGTTTGGTTCAGTAATTATAAAACAATATAAAAGCTATGATTAAATTTTGAAAAGCATTTTGTTATTTAAAGGTTCTAACACCACAAATTCATTGAACATACTTTCTCATAATACATTTTTACAAAATAAGCTTAGATGCAATTTCGATCCTTACGATTTCGATACGTCTGTATCAAACTTTCAAGAGAAAGACATAGTATGCGGATATAATACTACTTATTACACTTTCTGAACAAAAAAAAGTAAGAGTCATTTTTGAGAAATACTCCAAAATATACTTTGGTCTTCAATTACTCTTTAGATTATAGTTAGAAAATTCTCGAGCACGAACATCGACAAGAAGCAGGTAGTACTCAAAATACAAAATATGAATCAAACTGACTCATCGGTTAAATGGGAGAGAATTTACTATTGTTCTACACCCAGTCTAAAGTTCTATCCATATTTTGCAAAAATTTCGGCAGCATAAAAATTTAGTATTTCCATAAAAACACGGGAGAAACAACAAATCAGCTGGATAAACTGCTTTTCACTGATATTCGAGAGATATTTAAAAATTATTTATCCTACTCTAAACTCAAAATGCAAAAACTGAACATGAACAAAAAATGAATTATTCATATGTAGTAGTATGTGATATATGATCACTGTAATACCCAAGCATAAACGAAGGAATAAAGACGCCGTCCAAAGTTTTTGCGCTTCTAATAATCTCTGTTATTTGAGGTTATACGCATGAAATTATTTTATTGCTGCAATAAAGGTACATAAAAAATTCTGGTTTCTGCTTTGCACGTGGGTAATACGAAAAAACACGGGAAGCTGTGTGATAGACACAACCATAATACTACACGGTGTCCCAGCTAAAGGTTTACAAACATCTCGGAGAGGTAAGGTTCACCTAGACGGAATTGTGTAGAAATCCGGGAAATGCCTTCTTGAAGTTCAGTTCATAATGAAGTACAATAGGCATAAAAGGTGTTGAAATAAACAACCCGAGCTGTTCTGCAGGCCCTTCATCTGCGCTGCATGGACGTAATTTATGTTTATTTATTAAATATCTTATGGAGAGGTCCAGGCCATGAGACCTACTCTTCCACCTAACCGTGACTTGGGTGAGGGAATGGGGAAAGAGAGATGTTGGGTTATCTATATCGAGGAACTTATGGTACCGAACTGATATTTCTCTGGAGTAGGTGAGTGAAACCACGCCTGAAAACCTCACTTAACTTGGCCGAGCACGGTTTGAATCCCACATATGTTGATGGTGATGATATCGTGTCAGAATTGCTTCTGGGGTAGAGGACTTCTAACAGCATTCGCTGCTCAGGAGGTTCCTCTGTGCCCTGGTCGTTGCACACGACCACCCCGTTCTCAGATGGCTTCCTAATGACGGGGATGACAAGAATGTCATGCGAATGAGGTGAATGATGATGAGTGAATGTTGTAGTGGAATGAATGGCAGGGGAAACAGGAGTCCCCCCCCCCGGGGACTTACATCTAGTAAGTACGTGTTTGACGAACACGGGGCCCCGAGCTGAGTCTAGCATTACTTCCACTTACTTGGGAAAGGCTCCATCCTTTCTCTTTCCTGACCTTCCTCGGTCACATCTTGTTCTTTTCGATCCCGACGCTATTAAGGCAAGAGTATCTTTCGTTTTCCTCAGTTTTTGTAATGTTTTGATGTATATTTTGAGATGTGTTTTGATATATTGTAATTCAAGAGGGTTTTTAGTGGGTATAGTTGAGTCATTGGGCGAGTCCCACACGCGGGGAGAATCATGTTGGCTGTCCTTGGCGCGTAACTGCATTTTCCCTACCTGTACAGAATTTTAGGGCTCTAATGACCTCGATGTCGACGAGCCGTAAAGCCCCACGAAAAAAGGAGTACCCCAAGAAAACCTGCCGCGAACCCGCTTCGTCTACCACCACGAATCCTACTCGGATCAGACAGGCTTTGAACCAGCGTCACAAAAGGTAGAAGGCGAAGGCGCCAGGCACTAGGCCACGTTGCCCAACCGCTGCGGTTGATTATGATATATTATCGAATATCCCGGGTGTATCGGGGTATCCCTTGCAGCTTCCACGATGCGTGCAGTAAGGCTCTCGGCACTGCCTACGGGACACGTTAATTTCGTTGACGGATGATTTGATATACCTCAGATGAAATAGTGAAGGAACGATTGGCCCGGCGATCGGGTAAACCACTTTACTGCACCAACTGCATCACACGAGGGAGATCATCATTTTGAATTCATTTGAAGGCACTTTCGAGAATTTTGTGTTTCTCGACGTACAATAAATATTTTTCAATGTTTCTGTACAATTTGAGTAATAAACACGCCTGTTCTCCTACTTTGGGCCATTTCCTTTCTTACGTTTTATGTTTACGCATCCACCTCAGAAATCCTACCTATCTACCTCTCCTAGAAGTTAGTAATTTTTTTATCTGGCACGTCTTGAATACATAAGATCAAGACTATACGATTTCATTTTTTTTAAATGATAGATCAGAAATTTGCAAAAGCATCTGAAACTAAACTCTATGCAAAACTTCTATTTTCTATCTTCACCTTAAAATTGATAGGTAAATCAGGAAATTTGAGCGTGATGGAATAAACAGGCAAAGGAAAATTAAAAAACAAAACTAAATTTGAATCGAGTTGTATGGCATTATTGAATTAAAATTCTTAACTTTCACGTAATCTTTCATCATTACATTCGTTTAAGCCAAAGATTAAAGAAAAAGACGAGCTTGAAAGATAGAGCTACATCACGCGATACATACATCATATGAGTTGATCATGAATATTCAACACTGGATTCTCCGCATGCCCATTGCGTGTAGGAGTTCTCATGTTTCATGTCTGAGTAAATTGCTCGTGGAAAGGTAGCAAATACCAATTCAACTACATGCTTCTAAGTGGGAATTACTTTGAAATGAAATATGAGACGTGACTGGCGAGAGTCTCGTCGGAAGGAGAAATCGTCTATTACTCATTCTCCTTAATCCAATCACTCCAAACATTTAAGGAAAGAATTCTAACAAATTCTCCATGGTTTATCTCAATCACGAAATTCGTAACCTCTTCCCGCAGATTCTACGAAAAACACCCGCCTCTGCCTTTTCGCTTCTCTCGTCTCGTGTATTTGAAAAGTTTGCGATGGGTCCTTGTTTAGATCAGTAAATGATATACTCGTTATTCTGCCATCACGGAATGGTTTTCAAATCGCTTCCAACATGAAGTAAATTCTCTTGAAGTAAATAATTCTCTTGAAGTAAATAAAAGTGAATAGTTCTCTTGAAGTAAATAATTAGAACCACTCCCAAAATAAGTCATCAAACACAAATTTCCTCCTTTTTTCGAGTGAAAAAGCACCAAACCCCATCCCTCGAATACGTTGAAACGGCGATAGATATTTACCGATTTAAAAAAATAGATATACATCGAAGTAAAATTAATAATCAATGTTTTTAATATTTCAAAAATGTTATTTTTAATATTTCAAAATCGAATATTTTTTTTGAAAAAAGTATATTGAATTTAGAAACAACTTTAAACCATATGTACCAAGTTCGAAGATGAGATAAAAATGGGATCATATTCAAATAAATAATTGTTTCCAGCAATGCGCGTTAAATTGACTGATTTGAACTGTTCGAATCAAGTTTAATTAAATGTCACTGTATACATTTTACACTAAGCTTCAAAGAATCATAGGAAATTAATAAATTTGCCGATTTATTATCAAAATCGTTGTTATTTTTTCAATTCGTAAAACTAATCCGATATGCGATTTTTTGATACTCCTTCAATTTTTACTAGAAATTCACAACTCTACATCTCAGTTCGCTACACACAAGAATGCTATTAACCAAATTTATTGGAAATTTTATGACCTACAACTAAATCACGCGAGAAGTGAGTTATTCAGGAAAAACAAAATTTGCAGGTGGTTTTTATCCAGTTTTTTTAATGGTGTCGCGAACACAATGACGACAAGGTCGAAAATTTAGTTTTCATAAGAGGGTCGATATATATGTTATATCAAAAAATCATAATTACCTGATTTGTAGCAACGCTCATTTTCAGTCCTCGGTTTTCTAGACTATAAATATTTGTTTACTTTTAGGAGGTAACTTTCATACCCGCAGCCATTGTGAGCGTAGCGTATACAAAAAATTCAGTGCCCTTAGTTTTGTCTCGCAGAGCACATGCGCTTCTCGTAACCCAAGCACTTGTGTTGGTCGTAGCAACATCTCTCCCTTCGCCTGCATGGAATCCAACGCGACTGTTCTAATTCCGCACTCCTTCCGCCCTCACCCTCACGTCCGCTCCCCGTCCTCTCTGCGTCTCCTCACCCTCGACGTGACGCATCCGGTTCGAGTGTGGCACGAGGAATGCACGAATGGAGGAGAAGGCGGCTTCGATCCTCTTCATACCTGTCAAAAACACGAGCAGAACTACTCGGCTTTGCTCGGGATTGAAAAGAAACTTAAAACAATTACTGAGCATTCAAAATTTAAAAAAAAACACTAACGAAACAGAAATGAAGAAATTTATTTACATTTGAATTTCGAAGAAAATTTCGTATTGTAAATTAATATATTTTACCCCACAGAGGGCATTACAACATGTCAGCAGATCTGCATTTTTTCACTTTTGTGTGAGGCGACTCAAGAGTCTCCATAGTTCCCGCACGAACGCTAGGGAAGTAATACTAGTTTCAATGAGTATACGAAAAAGAAAGATTTCAAAATCGATCGAGTCTCTACACAACTATGAATAAAACTTGAGAGAGAAAGGAAACAATAGATCCTTAGAGAAACCACATGAAAACGATTCTACCTTCTACACCCACTGTCGAGTAAAATATAAAAAACCCAAAAAGCCGTTTCTAGATATTTAAATTATAAATTTTAAGGTGCAAAACTCCCCAGGTGATTTACATCTAGTAAGTACGTGTTTGGCAAACACGGGGACCCGAGCTGAGCCTGGCATTACTTCCACTTACTTGTGTAAGGCTCCTTCCTTTCTCTTTCATGTCCTTCCTTGGTCACCCCATGTTCTTTTCAATCCCGACGCTATTAGGGCTAGGGTATCTTTCCTTTTCCTAAAGTTTTGATATATTGTAATTCAGGAGGGTTTTCATTGGGTATGGTTGAGTCATTCGGCGAGTCCCACACGCGGGGAGAGTCATGTTGGCTCTCCTTAGTGCGTAACTGCATTTTCCCTACCTGTACAAGTTTTTCGGGCTCGGGTAACCTTTGATGTCGACATGTGCCGTAAAACCCCAGAAAAAAGGTGCAAAAATCAAGTTGATACCCAATTAGATCCTGGGATGTACCGAGAAAACCGAAAATTAAAAAGTAATAAAAATGAGGTATTGGGGAAGATTTTTTTAATCTCAAGAAGACAGTGATGAAACGCCTTTCCCAGGCGTTTGAAGCTAAGAGTGAAACTTTTCATGATGCTCGGATAAAAACTGTAAATTTGTATAAATGATATATAAACATGCACATTCACATACACCGTCCGAGACACTGTTCTTTATACACAGAGATTTTAAACAGGATATGGGGGACGTTAGGTAAATCTCATACCTTTGTCATAAGGAACTGTATTTTTTACGTTTAAAAGTTGAGAAAATTCACAAAAATAATTTAAAATTACACCTAGTTTCAATGTTGTTTTATTTATGTATGTATTTAATTTCTATTTCATGATATGGCGAGATCTGTTCCACCTAACCACATGATTTCGTCGACGGGGTTGCAAAGAAGTTGGGTTGACTTAAATGTTAAGAAATTATTAAAATTTATGTCCAATTATTGTGCAACTGCTCGACTTGACACATCGCAATTCGTAACGAACACGGTAAAAGATATTTTTGAGAATCCCATACGTGGCCTTATTACGGTCAGAGTCCGTCCAAAAGCTGCCCAGTCTGGAAATTTGTCTCCGTCCAAGTTTACACGAATCTCAATTTCTACATATGTTCCACATAACCAAATACAGCATGTAAACTTTAAGGTCTCTTGTAGTGAAATAATATTAAATCGTGACATACATATTAAACTAGTTAATTAAACAAGCAATCATCATTTCATGTATAGTAAAATATAATCAGAAACCATAATTTTTAAAACAAAAAAGAAAACGAATATCGATTTAAAAATGGGTCCACAACTTCAGTCTTCAGACAAAGGCCACCAATCATTTCAAAATTGAATACCACCTCAAGGATATCAACGAGGCGATATTCAGCTGTGAATCATCAGATTACCATGTTAATAAATGAGTAAAGATTTAGGAACCAATATAATTTATTGCCGAGGTAATCGCTAGTCGCAAGTAATCTTGACACCTGTTCTGAAAGGTTCAGTTCGTAGGCGTTAACGCTGTGAATACCAGTTATAGAACAAGGAAATATTACTTCAGGCAAAAATATTATAAAGATTATGAATAATATGACACATAAAAATGATGGATTTTTAGAAGGGGAAACAAGAGGAATTCACCCAGATTATTAAATGTTGGCAAAATAATTTTTAGAATTTATTAATAAAATGCGTTAAACCTTGCGTTATCAAGAATGCGTATTGCGTCTATGTGAAAATGTGATTATCTACAAAAACATTTCACAACCTTTGGGCCGTGACTCTTTTTTTAGGTCATCAGGGGATGTTTAGAGGGTCGCAAAGCCCCCTCATGTGACAAAGAGACCACAAAACGATTATTCTGCAAAGTAGTATTGAAAAAAATACTTTTTGAAAGTCATTCAAAAGTGAAAACACCTGAACTTTCAAGTGACGCAAGAAATTTTATTCGCCCTGCAAAGAGATTTTCCACTTCGCTTCAAACAGAAATATATGATATAAGTTTTGATTTATGACTCAGGCTAGATCCTTTCCAACCCCATATACACCGCGTGGTTCAGCGTTATCTTGCTTGCTTGTCACAGAATCATTCCGGTGGGACCAGAAAACAATTTGTTAGCTTTTCTCTTCAATATCCCAGTTCACATAGCTGTGGCAATTGAAAAGCGAACTCTCTTTCTTCTATCCATCTCCTACTAGTCCTAGTATCACTATCTCGTACTAATGCTTAATCCTACTAACACCTCCACGTGGGCCAAATTGTTGATAAACCCAGCTAACCGGACCACCTACTAATAATAGCCCCTACCAACCACCCCTACTACCTATCGCTCCATGTAGATAAGCTTCAATGGCACAATACATTTCCCATCTACACATTCTTCAATAGAGGAAAGAACCACCCATGCACGTAAAATAATTGTACTGAGAGACATATTAAGTAGCAATGAGAATCGTCACTGACCGGTGGATCTGGTCCGTGGTAGGCGTGTGTTCGCATCCAACGCGGGTCGAAATCGTCCCCCATCTTCAGTCGCAGTTCCGGCTCCCTCAGGTCCCGACGTCGAGGCTTGAGCGGGGACTTGGGCGACCGCGCCCACAACTTGAAGGGCAACGTGGGGCGCTCTGGACTGGAGCCCACGAGCCCTGCGCTGTCCGGTGACGTCGCAGCAGCGGATGTCGCCGAAGGCCATGCCAACAGACCCAAGGCGACCAGAGACACACATGCCCAAGCAGCGTTGGGCCTAGCTGGCCTCACCTGTGGAGATATCAACACAGATATTGTTAAAGTTTTATACTATCTACATAACTGACAAAGGCAAAAGCCGAAACGGTTTCTACACATATGTGAGTGAGTTTTATGTGTTTTATTTTCTGTTCTTTCATTATCTTCAAAACATTTTAATTCTTGCGGAAGTTATTATTCCATTTTCAGTTGATCACTCATTTATCATTATTTTTGACAGGTCGGGTAGACCAACATCAATAGCCGTATGCAGTTCGCGACTAGAGAGTAGGCCATGTTTCAAGGGTGTAAGTCGAGATTACTGTATACTTTGTTGTAAGGGACATACTGCATCTTAGTAGACAGAACTGTCAACGTTTCGGCCATCCTGTCGAGGCCTTCCTTAAGGCAATGAGCGTCGAACATCTATGTGGCTGTCATACACCGCAGACTACTTTGGTCTATTCGACTGACATTACCCTGAAGAAGGCTGCAGCAGAATGGTCGAAACGTTGTCCTAGACGAACAAGTACACGTGAAACGTTGTCCAACGAATAAAACTAATCGGTCACATTTGTTTATTTGTTCTGCGATATTTTAACGCTCATCAACAAATTTATATTATTTTAAGATGAAAAAATTAAATAATGTATTTCTTTATTTTTTTAAAATATTTTTTAAATGTTAATATTGTAATGAAATGATTTCATATTGGAATAATGGTGTAGTTCCAAACACAATTTTCTATTTTCTCTCTCGGGAGATGTCGCGTGAAACAATAAGTCTCACTGCAGAGATTTATAACACAGAGTTGTAGCCTCCCACATTCAACATAAAATGTACCGTAACTTGCGGGTCGCCAGTTGTACAACGCTCATTTAGAGGGTAAACTGTTTGTTTGTAATTGAAGTGTTTTTGTAAAAAATGCATCTTACCTGAAAGAGAGGAGGAACGAGATCCACTCTCATGATAGAGCTGCTCCTGAGCCTCTACCAGCTCAGCGGCTCAGAGAGAGCTCCAGTTCTCTTTTTGGCAGGATCAGCCCCTGCGTTGAATTCGATCAACGGACGTCCACACCTGCAGAAGGAATGAGTTTGCACTTAGAGGAGAAACGACACTGGAGAATGGATTCAAATATTTCTTATTATTATTCATAAAAATATTTCTTTTAATTCAGAGAAGTATTAATGTTCATTGATGGATATTGCAAGGACAATGAAATTCAATTCGTAAACATAGCAAGTTCAAATGTATTAAAATGTTAATGAGTTTTTCTGAAGTCTCACATTTAATGTTAAAACCTAAGAAAATTATTTCAAAACGTATACATAAAAATCTGAACACTTTTGTTGGAACAAATCAGAGACTTAGAACGTTCTTAGAACGACGGCATTCTAAGAACTAATAGATCAAGCAAATTAGAACTCAACCTATTAGTGAACCCAGATGAAACACGTGAAAGGTAAACTAGAGCTTATATCCAGATGTATCTTCGAGAGAATTCGCCTATTATCTGGAGAATATAATAATTTATATGCAGGGACAAAGAACGTCTTCTATTCATTCCATCTCACTCTCCGCAACGGAGAAATATTTCAGGAAACAAAATTGAACAAAAAAATAACACAGAAAATCGGGTATGTTAGCGTGTTTTGTTACTTCAAATTGGTTAGGCGATGTAATTGTACGTAAAGAGTAAATATTTACATATTTTTTACCACTTTTGAACATATTTTAATGTATTAGATAGTGTGGAAAGAAAGACATTTTTTATCAGAAATACTTTTTGAAATAAAACTGTTTCTTCTCTTTTTACTCAAGTAAAATTTGTGGGTTAATTTTAAGGTAATCGGAAAGCGCATGAAAATATAATGAGTTTAGCACTTGATCCACTGCAAACAAATCATCTGTAACTATTATGATGAAGAAAACTCCACTCAACGTTCCAATTATAACTCATAAGAAAAAGCTCCTGGCACTAAACACCCTACATTACATTATAATTTTAAAAAAAGAAAAGCACTTCAAAAACTGATAATACATTGTAATTATTAAAAGAAGACATATTTAAAAGATATATTGATTTCAAAATATTTATCATCACATTACATGGTACACTCCTAAACATCGTATCTGCACATCCAAATATAGATTGAATCAATTATCTTCAACATTAAACTCTTCGCAAAAGCCTTATAGGTAGACATAAAAAGCGTCTACAAAGATTTTAAGTAATTTTGGCGACTCCTTCTGAGAAGCGTCGCTGTATCTCAAAAACGGCGCCGACCAACAGGAATGCGGTTGAACAATCTGTACGCAGAATTAACAAAACTATAACAATACTTACATTCAAATTTTCGAAATTTTAAATTTTAAGAAACCGTAAGGGGAGTGCGATGTGTAAATTAAGTCGGTATGAGCTTCTATTCCCAAAGCATTCAGTAAAATCTTAAGTTTCGTTACAATGCATCAATTTCTTCGTGAGTTATCGGGGAACAAAATTCTTATCATTCATACACACAGAAGACATTATACATCATCACCAAAATGTAAAAGAAAGGCTCTCCTGGTGCTATTCGTTAAGATCCAAAGAGATCTCCAAACTTTTTTTCACCGATTACAAAACTTTCCTTACATATTCTGTATAATTATAAATAAAAAAGGTGAGAAAATGAATAATTTATTGTCCAAAAACAGTTACAAATACGACATGGAGGACAATAAACTAATTTACTCTCCGGAAGCAAACAAGGGAACATCCCATCAATTCCGATCAAGAACCCTCAGACAGTAGCGGACTTAACAATAAAACTACTAACAATAAAAAATAGTTCAATACGTGTTATAAAATTAACATACTACCAAAAAAATTGTATTTAATAAAACACAAAAATGTTATTTCAGAAATACGTAACACTATCGAACTATAGATTTGAAAAACATTGTTTATAAATCGTAACTATTAATTAACACTAAATTCGAGATTTATTATTTCAATAGATGTCGCCCCAAAGCAAGAACCTACCGAGTCTATATACAAAATCCGTCCCTAGCTGAAGGAAAACCGTAGAAAAACCCGGGTCAGAATGGGGCCACAGAATTAGTGTACACAACCGTTCCAAGGTTGAGTACATATAAACTAAACTTATATGAATAATAAGACACAATTCAAGCATGCAGGAAATTTTTTTTATGAAATTGTTATCATTATATAAATAAGTGGATTTTGTCCTAGAGGAATGTTTGTACTGCCCACTGTTGTACACTCAGCGTCGCGTCGCTGTCGCATTGTGAAGTGGCGGCGGCGGCAGCAGCAGCGACGTCGTAGCCGCGGAAGGAAGCCATTCGTCACGGAGTATGAAGCGCCAATTGGGTGGAGAGCGAGCGGGCGGGCGGGCAACTAAAAGTGCCTCCCCCTCCTCCACTCCAAACCAAACCCCCCACGTCCACCCAACCCACTATACACCCACCTTCACTTGAGAATGCGCATTGCTTAATCCTTCTGTCTCGCCAAATTAGCCTTCATCTTTTCTCTTGTTCTCTTTCTTTATAATTACGTCTCTATGGGAAAACATCGTTGCCAACGTTTCAATCATTAAATTGCTAATTTCTAGCTTGCATTCGGGAGAAAGATCTCGTAATAAGCAGGCCCCAGATGTTTGTCACGTCATTTTTTTCGTGCTTTTTTCATCAAAAATATAAGTTAAGCGTGATTTTATGAACGGCGATTAAAAATATGCAATTTTCACAGGTCATACAATGTCATTTTTTTTCCTTTTCTAATGCCATTTATTACTTTCTCGTAATTTTTCATATTAGGGTCATATTTTCTCCTAAATTTTCAAGTTTTTGTCATATTTATATATATTTTATCCTACCTTCGTCTTTCTGCTTGCAGTCGTCTCACAGAAGGATTTTTCACATCTCCTAATTATTGTTCTAATCATCCCTACTCATCCCTCATTTAATGGACAGATTTCACTGAATGAACACCGTGTCTAAAACTAACGATTCGAGAAGTGAAAAAGTGCATTTGTGGAGGAGCTTGGAGACTTCGAAAACGGGTCAAAAAAAATTAAGTCGTATTTACCCTCATATTTGTGTGGGAGTTGGAGACTGAAAATGCGTTCAAAAATTTTTTTGTCATATTTACCGTCATATTTTCTAACTTTTTTGTCATATATGCTTGCATATTTCTAACATTTTTAGGTCATAAACATCCGGACAATGTCCCCTAGTAACAAGGAACTGTAGTTGCAAAAGAACGATTCAATGATGCAATAATTGTATTATACACCACTGAAAATGACAACTCGGATACCGATTTAGAAGAAAGAAAGAGGGGTGTAACGTCACGGAGTTTTGTGACGTCATTAGAGGAGGTTGAAGTTCTTTTCGATCCCGACGCTAGTAGGGCTAGGGGCCCTTTCATTTTCCTCATTTTTTGTAATGTTTTGATTTTTGGTTTTAAGACATGTTTTGATATATTGTGATTCAGGAGGGTTTTTAGTGAGTATGGTTGAGTCATTCAGCGAGTCCCACACGCGGGGTGAGTCATGTTGGTTCTCCCTTGTGCGTAACTGCATTTTCCCTACCTGTACAAGTTTTTAAGGTTCTAATGTCCTCGATGTCGACGAGCCGTAAAGCCCCACAAAAAAATATATGACTGCCATAAGTTTCTCTGTCCTTCATTCACTGGCTCCCAAATCAAGGGATAGTGAGCCATGAGTCACAAGGTTTCCTCATTCTGCGTGTTTGCAATGATATATGACCTCATGGAGCACAGTTCAAAGTGAAAGGCGAACGTCGGAACAAGTATTCCGATACATGAATGAATAAATGAGAAGAGATAGATACATCTTCTCATGTTCGAATTGTTTCACACAGAAAAATATATTTTGTTTAGTGTATTTCATTCGAATTTCCTAATACACTTCCGTTTATCGATATTCAATTTATATATAATTTATTTAAAACATATCACACACAAATCTACTAAATCTATCGTTATATGTGGTGATTTCAAAATCGATTTCTTGAGTACATCCGACTCTGCACATTCATCAGTTAATCGATTCAAGANACTACGATAAATGACCCCACTCGCCTCTCCGGCTCATCTCAAACATTGCTAGATCAAATTATAGTCAACAATGGAATCTCGTATCTCTCTGAAGTGTTTATCGCCGGATACGGTGATCACCTTGCTCAAGTATTGACAATTAATAATAAACTAAAACCTCTTAAAATCCTTTTCAAATTTACAAGAGAGTTTAATGACATAAATAAATCCATATTCATAAATTATTTGCGTGAAGAAACATGGAAAGATGTTTACAATTGCCAAAACACCGACGACAAATTCAATGTATTTATCTCAATATTCCTAAAACATTACAACTCTAGCTTTCCCATAAAACGCAAGTTAATTAACACAAAGAAATACAATAGATGGATCACCCAAGGGATAAGGATTTCTTCAAAAAACAAACGCCGTTTATATTATCTTTCAAAATGCTATAACCAACCAACCGAATTCCACAATTATTTTCGTAAATGTAAGACTATTATTCGAAAAGCAGTCTATGCAGCTAAAGTAATGGAAAACGACAGGCATATACTAAAATGTAACAACCGGATGAAAGCCATGTGGAAAATTGTTAACAATTACACGTCAACTTCTGAAAATCGCGAAGAAAATGTCTCTTAACTAAAAGATGGCAAAATCTTGTCAAATCCTCAGGACATCGCAAGTTTGTTTAATTCTCACTTCTCAGAAGTTGGTAAAATAACGAACTCAATATATCCAAATCAATGTCCTCCA
>NNCF01128867.1:26752-46063 GCA_002313205.1 Laupala kohalensis | reverse complement strand
GACAAATGAACAGCAGATGTTTCTTCTTTATTGACTGCAGATTTCTTTCGAAGCTTCCAAAGTTCCATCCTTCTTCATCGTCTCCACCAGAAGAACCATTTCTTCCTCCGAGAACTCTGTTGACACGAGAAATTACTTCCATGAATTGGAAACACACTTTTGATAAAAAAAAGCACACACTTTCCCTCCCCCTATAAATTAATTGCCAATGATACATCGCTAATACAAACACACCCATAATTACAAAAAAATAAACACATTACATTCTGTCTTAAGCGCACAAAATGTGTTTGAAATTTCGTCAAAAAATAGGAATACAGGATTAGTTCAAAAATATTTAACTTTACATTTACTGAAAAAATATTAAATCTATACCTCATTATTGTTGTGTTGTTTGCTGTACTTGAGAAATAACATTTAGTGTTATGTTGTGGATCGTCAAATAATGTTTCAGAGAAAATGTTTGTGTGTGAATATGTACAACATTTTTTGAGAATTTTGGGAAACTACATCTTCTGTACAAACACACCTAAAATACATCTTAATTTTTATTGAAGAAGTTGGAACTGTTTCCAGCTATGGTCAAAGAATTGACGTCGAGTATATATACCGAGTACTAAAATGGTACTCTGTATCAACATTCTTAAAGAAGTGACCTCAAAGTTTCGATACTACTCAGTATTGAGTACTTTTGAATATATTTATTTGTATACTCATCGTATCGGAATATATATTTTCTTGAATGCGTAGCATACATCTTTACTTGTTGAGAAAGATCTATTCGATACCTTGAATGTGAGTATCGCGCAATGAGTATCGAAACACAAAGAATCGATACTTACTCTATATCGCTCCCAAAGTATAATAACTCCAGATTTGGATAATACTGACCCTAATACAGTACTTCCTAAGAGAGTCGCTTCATATGAGGAGTGTAGTCTCTGTGAGGCCACCTCAGAGGTCAGTGGGTCTCACAAGTTAATGGTGGACTGAGAGGTAAACGGGGTGGCGCTGTTGGTTGGCGCACGAGCGCGTAAAGCTCAAGGACCCGAGTTCCAATTACGATTCTGGCTCCCATTTTGATTCAACATAAGATAAATAAATTGTTACCAGACGGCGATGTTCACCGCAATTTAAGAGATTTCTACACAGTAACACAGTTAAAAATTAATTATAAATATTATCTGAGTTCTATTCAATACCAGCATTAATCGAAAAACAAATCCAATTAACCATCTTCTTATAAGGTACAGATTGCATTTTACCGTTTCTTTCGATGATAACAGTTTTGGATCATTACCTATGTCAGTAAGTAAATTTTTCAAAATTTAAACCCCCATGAAACATCGAAAGCACTAACACAATTGACAAGCAATATTTAAAGAGAAAATAAATTTAGAGAACATTAAATTCTAAAAAATAATTATAAACACAACAAAGGTATCATTTTAGCAGAAAAAACTTGAAGTAAGTAGAGGACATGGCGCGTTCAAAGCTAAGATGTACAAATTGGGACCCTCTGTCTTTCCATTCTTCTTGTGCGGTGGCTTCGACACATATCACTCACTATATGAATGCGTGATACACATTAATTATGTAGGAAATGTTTAGAGGAGAAATTTGAAGTGGCCTTGTCGACGGATATTGTCAAGAACTCTCTCACTTTTACTCCAGGACTTGAAGTAATCTTAACTCTTNACTTGAAGTAATGTCAACTCTTTACAAACCAAGTATACTACTTTCTTTTATTAATTCCTTCTACTTTTCCTGATATTGTGTTTTCATATTGCTTTTAATTGAACTAGTCTTTTTCCTTGTCTAATTTATTCTTATTTCGTGTTCGAGAGTAGACGACCCTGAGTGCAGCAGACTTACACTTCAAGCACCATCTCCTCACTAAAAAAGTGAACAAATATAAAGAGAAATTGTATCTGTTCTGTTCATTTTTGTATTATTATTATTATTATTATTATTATTATTAAAATATGGCAAATAATTTTAATTTAATGTTATTCACTCAGATAACATTGAGATATATGATGTAAAATATATTCCTGGTGTCAATCTTGGGTCTCCGTACAGAATATCGTTTGTTTTTACATATATTATAAGTATTTTTAATGTGAATAAAAATATTAAATGATTAAAAACAGAGTGTACACATTTGATGCTGATGATTTTGAAGAACGTTAGTTGGAAAGAGACTTTAAGACTTCATTTAATAAAGCGAGCTACATACGAGTAGTGGAGATTGATATTCGGTTCTCACAGTGACGGCGGGATTCGAAGTGGAAACCAAAGTGGTTTTTGTCTTCTGCCTCGACTAATATCATTGTTTCAATCGGAGCCATTAAGAATAAAAACTATGACAATTTCAGAAATTCTGGTAAAGAATTATGTGGATAAAGACTCTGAAATAAAATAATTCTTTGTGTTCCTTATATTTATATCTAGTCTTCAAGAAGTCTAATGTCTTAATAATATTAAAAGTTAAACATGAATAAGATAAGAACGTACATAATGTATCCATCTTAACTGCTTGTTATACTTCAAAATCCGGTAATTATACATTGCAAATAACACACAATTTCATATTGAGACATCTCAGATGTTTGGCTTCGAGGGCGCGCGAGTGGCGTCGCCGGCCAAAGGTAGTTTGTTCCGCCCTGGTGGTCGGAGCGTGAACCCTACCCCCCACTCTTCAAGAAGCTCATCTCATTCATTTTAACACTCGCTCACTTGTACTCTCAGTCGGTAGAGCATGAGAAGTTTTGGTTCTCGGTCTGTTAAGAGAACACCTTGTTGTTTGTTGAACTTTCTTTCGAGTGATATAATTTAGAAGAAGCTTGATGTCTTCGTGATCACTGAGGGTCGGTTGGGTCGAGGCGTCACCAGCGTGAGCGATCTCCGGGGAGGTCCGAGGATCCTGGTGCGACGTCGGCGCTTCAACAACGAGACGAGAAGATACGAGAAGACTAGTGTCGAAGATGTTGATAAAGAATAAGAATATCTAATTTGTGTGGTAATTATTGGTAAATGTAAGAGTTGTTGCCGATATGGTATTTGTGTTTTTACAATAAATTTTTTGTTTATTGTTCCAAAAGAGTGCTGAAACCTTTTATTTATTTGATTTTAAGCCTTATAATTTGACGAACCAGTGGCAGGGCTACGATATCTCAGACAAAACCCTGAGTTTGGGGTACAATATGTAACTTTAAATTTGAGCAGGTCATCAAAAGAAGATTTTACTTAATTCAATTTTTCCCCTCAGTTTCGTCCTAAAAACGGGGAATTTTTGTTGAGGAAAGACTGGTTTTAAAAAATACGATTACACAATTCGTTCGAACAACACCAAATGGAAAAAAAATTGAAACATTTTCAGTTTTCCTGTTTCCAGTATCTTAGCGACTGCAGCCCGATCATACATGGATTCAAATTCACATTAAAGATAAAGCATCAGAACGTCTTCTTGAAAATGTTTTACATGTTTCACGTTTGATATTCTGCAAAGAAAATAAAAGAGCGATCAGAATAAATCGTCATTTTTCCAAGAGATACGTTTTCTCCAGCCTCAAATATTTGGAGATGAAATCGAGGCTCTTTGCCGGTATTAGTCGCTTACATCTCCCAGAGTCAGAATTACGGAATAATTGAAACTTGTCAATTTGGATAGAAAGACTTACGATTTCAGTTTCTTTAAGACAAGACTTTTCATAATTCAGACTTCAGGATATGCATCTAAAACACCGAAACTCTCGTCAAATATTTATATGAGTAGTCAGTGATCAAATTATAGATCAAGAAATGTCTTCGTCATAATAGATTCACTTAAAACCAAACTAAGAGAAAACCAGACTTAATAAGCAACGTTAAAATACTGTCTCTGCATTGTACATTCCACGACATTAAAAGTGCCCCGCCCTTCGCGCATTATGAAACCAGGTCTTCTACTAATTAACTGTATTTTAGATAAAAAGAATGCGAACGCGTAAGAAAGAAAATTTTTCGAACGAATCCGATTTCCAGGGAAAATGTTTATATTTTACCAACCTCAGAAGAAAAGTACCGTCCTGAACCTAAGCTTTTGAAATTCTCCTCCCTGCTTCTTGGGGGTCCTGATAATTGTGTCCCAAAAGATGCAGTAAATTGTTGCAGTAAGATATTCGCAATAGTTTTAGTACATTAAATAATTTAATTAACAATTATTTTAAAAAGATTAGTTCTTTCTCATCACTTACTTAATGCGTCTTCGGAATATTTTTCAGAAATTTTCACTCTTACTTGAATTTCTAAATATTAGTATTTTCCAAATATTAGTAAAGGATCATATTTGATTTTCCATCTATTCTTATTAGTGGGTCTGTCTTGAAGTATAGACATTCCTCACGTAATTTCTGTATTGTAAGTAATCCTTTCCTCCAATTACTTTTATGTAAAGCATATTACTTGACCGAATTATTTTCTTTTAGTAATGAAACAATCGTTGGAAAAATTACGGAACTGTAACTTCAGTTCATCAATTTTAATATTGTTTATTTCCAAAAGGTTATTCTACAAAATAATAACCATTATTTACTGATCACTGCTTACAGTAATAAGGAAAACAAATAAATACCGAAACTTATTTGAAAATATTCCTAAATTAATTAAAGACTATAGGCGTATTCTTCCATTTACCTTCTTGAATTTAAGGAAATGTCCTGCTCCTAATTCTTTGGTCATTTTCTTTCATCTTTGACAAGAGAGTATTTCATTCCTGAATTCCTTCAAAACATTCTTTCCTAACGAGACACAGAAATTAGGGAAAAATGTGGCAGAATAAAATATTTAATTTCTCTCTCTTCCTGCCGTATCTAGAAATGATAGCGCAACTGCTTATGATGAGACGACATTCTTCGCAGTTGTTATTTCCTCTTTGAATTTAGGGAGGCTAATTTAGAGAGGTAGGTAAAGTAAAATACTTACAATAACAATTTTGTAATTAATTACCATTTCTATTTAATTTTAATACAATCCATGTATGGTGGATCTTTAACTTATATTCTATCTTAATTCATTTTCCTAGCAATTATTTCATTTATTAAAAATGGTGTAGTGGAGTAGACTATACACTATTGAATGCGGCAGAGTGATGAAAGATTTATTGATTTTTAAACTATATTGAAAATATATTCTTGTGAGAAACTTTTCTTTTTACAAAGAATGTTACATCCTCTCTTAAAATTTATGATTATCAAGTGTCAAAAAATTAATGAAATCAATGATACAAAATGATTTTGAATTTGCAGTTTTTCAAGTTTTATTGTACTAATTGTACATAATATTAAGTGTTATTACGAAACTATATTACCGGATCACCAATAAAGAAGTAAGTATTCTCAATAACTGTTTTAGTGTATCGCAATAAAATACATGTCACCCTTTTTTCAATTACGAATGTATATAGTTTTGTGATGCATCACATTTTGTAATAGTATTTTTAATATATAGGAATATCAACTTATTTACGAACCACCTCATTACTTTTTTATGTCAAAAAATAATGAATGTTTTACGAAATTTAAATCATGTTTCACTTTGCCTCACTTTCGTAAGCAAAGAGGAAACTCAAAAGTTTAATTCACGAAAGGAAAAAAAATTGAGAAGCGAAGTATTTCTAATGTCATCAAGACAGAAAAATGAGACACAGAAATATATGGATGATAGTGCTTTTTGTAAAACTATCTCCGTTTCTTGTCTCCATTGTTAAACACAAACACACGTTCCTACGCTATTCTGATATCTGACAAGTTATCTAACTTGGCAGTAAAATCAAATAAAAGATGAAATATTCAACAAAATTTCTTTAAATTAATTCTCAGAATTTTTGTGTTGCTGAGACAAATTAGCTCTAATTAGTATCATGTAAAAAGACCTTAGTGTTCAAAATAAGTAACTTCCATATTAGGTTCTCTCCGCACTGTGGGATTGAGTTTATTTGTTAGCCCAGTTTTGACAACAAAAAAGTGTCAACAATCATAATTAACTCTAATATCTTGAAGCGGGATTCTCGATTTTTCGATAAATCTTTATTAATCGATGCAAAGAGATTGCAAATTACTTGCCATATTAATTCGATTGTATCCTCGCTTCCTAGCAATCCTAGCTTCAGAAGAATTTGCCTCTCTAACGAACACAATACTTGCAATAGGCATGTTATTCATAGTGTGTCAGAACTTTTTGTCAAAAAGGAATGCCGTATCGTTCTGAACTCTTCCTCTATAATTCCTTTCACTACGATATACAAATATCATCTTTTAAATCTCTTCAAATCAGCGGTTAAAAGCTTCATACGGCACTACGGAAGAAAAGAATTCTTTGATTTTAATAAAAAAAATTAACTTCTGGTTTAATTAAATTCATTTTCCTACTTGGTGTTGTTTTTTATTATTCACATTTTTTCCTCCTAGAAAAGGAGCGACTCTATTAGAAAGAATATTGGTTTCAAATGCGTTAATGAAGTAACGGCGGATCAAGATGGCTTCTTTAACTTCAGGAATATTTTCTCGCACCAAGATATTCATGTTCCACGTATGCTCCCGTAGATGCAAAAAATGCCTCTGTGCTTTGAAGAGTCAGCCTTTTACATCTCGTACAATAAGAATTAAGGAATATGTTAAGCCTGTCGTTTTAAAAACAGATACTTTCTTATTTTTTAAAATAAAAAGTAATTCACACTTCGTGAATTGCACATCGGAAACAGCGAAACTTAAGTTAAATATTTACATCATTCGTCAGTGATCAAAGTAATTCAAGAAATGTCATATTTATAACGGATTAACTTGAATCCAGACACGTGGAAAGGAAATTAAACCAGTCTCAATAAGCAACGTTACAACATCCTGCACATCAAGACTTAAAAGTGCCCTTCCGACGCCCTCCTCACCCTTTGGGATGGATACTCATCAATGGATCAATAACTTGTAACGTGGAGTTTTTTCTTCTTTACGAAAATCAATCTTTGATGCATCTGTTGTGTTTCATGTTTATTTAATAAGTGCAAATTTTATTTTTAGGGTAAATATATGATAAAATACAGTAGAGGTCTATGTATCCAAGGAAAAATATATTTTACCTCATCTTACCAAAAAAGGTCCCTCCTGTGCAGAAGCCCTGGCATCGATTCCCCCCACCCCAGTCTTAGTGTGCGCGGTGATTGTGTTCCACAAAATGCAGGAAATTATTGCAGTAAAATACACACAATCGTTTTCTGTACTCTAAATAATTTAAAAAACAATCATATGAAGGGGATTAGTGCCTTCACATCACTTACTTTATGTGTCTTTAGAATATTCGCTATCTCATCCTTTCCCTGTTTAATAGCATCATCCAAAGCCGTCATTCCATTAGAGTCTCTGATGCTGACATCTGCGCCTCCGAGAAGCAAAAGCTGCACAGATTCCTTTTGACCAAAATACGCCGCAATATGAAGAGCAGTTTTACCATATTCTTCTGCATTGTTTACTTGAGCTCCATTCTTCAGAAGCATCCTGAAGGAGAAATAAGTGTTTGCTTTCTTTTATAAAACATATATACATCGAATAACTCATACTCATGTTTTTTAATTCTTTCTTAACAATAAAATCCAATTACTAAGATGGTTTTCAAAACAAGTATACATTTAATAATAAACCACAAACAGCAGTTACATTTTTTACTTAGAGCAGAAAGTGATAACTTAAAATAAAATAATCTTCAATATTACAAAAAATACATTCAAAATGCGCAGAACTCCACTCTCACAAATTTTCAAAATTGATCTGAATTTACTGATTACATTATTAGATTTGCTTATACATAAGAAATAAATAAGAAAGAAATATAATAACAAAAACATTACATTTATAATATATATTGAAACAAATATCATTAAAACTTAGTTACAAGGAATATTGTAGTATTCAAATGTGTCATGGACTAAATTGCTATCTTCAACATAGCAATAGAAAAACATAATGACAGCGAAATTATTTTTCAGAAAGTATACTTTGTTTTATCGGACTCTTGGAGATAAACTAATTAGTTTATTTGTTGTATCCGCAGCATTTCAGAGTGTTGATGTAATTAATAAAGAGTCTTGTGCGGAGCGAGTCAAAGAAGCTCTTTTACCTCAAGATGTTGGTATTGTTCTTCGCCGCCGCAACCAACAAAGGAAGAACTGCGCCGCCGTCGATTTTCGCTCCTCTTTGAAGCAGCGAATCTGCGCAACTGATGCAGTCGGCAGCAGACACAAAACACAGCGGCGTCCATCCATTTTTATTCTCTGCTTCGACGTCCACAGACTGAGAAGAAAACCGGACAAGGAATGAGACATTAAATATTCAGAGATATTATAAACTGATGTAAATAAGACATAAAAAGTACATTTATCAAATAAAATGAATGAAATACTATTATGAAGTATTATTTTTTATAAAATATACGTGAAATTCAAACTGTAGAATGTGATAACTTGTGATTCTGGAGGAATTGTGCGGGGAGATAAATGAGTAGGTGATAGATGTACTTTATAAGTAATTACTAAACTTCATTTATCGACGCTGTGTGAAATAATTCTAATTGTGTATTTTATTGGGTAAATGGGCCGAACCCGTCCTCATTCGAACTTCCCTGGCACCAGCTAGCCGGTGCAGACGCTGATAGTAGAGTGGGCTATGTAGGTGGCTCACATGATTAACAGCATTTTTAAAATTAATTATTGTGTTATATATTTATTTGAGACCTCTTCAATTAAGTATGTTACAATTTGGCACGCCAAGGAGTGGCCTGTTAATAGGCGAGCAATAAAATTCGTAGCACAGCTGATAAATTAGGTTTAATTTTTGTTTTGTTTTGTTGTTTTGTGTTTTTGATTTTTTTTGTGTATTTTGTATGTATTAGTTAATAAGAAGTGTGAAAAAGTGAAATTGAAATGGCTGACCAAATCGAAACGGAGTGGTTGTCAAAAGACGGGGAGAAAGTAGACAAGGTAGACGAAAGTGGGTTCGTGGAATATAGTAGAAGGGACGAGGCGATTAATAATTCAGAGGAGAAAAGAAGTAGACGCAGGTGCGAGCGCGAAAGGAAGATCGGAGTCCGAAGAAAGTAGAATGGGGGAGGAACAGATTAGAGACGGCGCGAATGTAGAAACAAAGGAACCGAACNAAGGAAGATCGGAGTCCGAAGAAAGTAGAATGGGGGAGGAACAGATTAGAGACGACGCGGATGTAGAAACAAAGGAACCAAAAGGAACGCAGGACATGATGTTAATGATCCAACAAATGTTTTCCGAATTAAAATCAGATGCAAAAACACGGGAGACAAGAATAGATGCTGAATTTGAAGAGTCAAAATTAGAAACTACAGCACTATTGGAAAGTAAATTTGAAAAACATTTCATAAGAATGGATAAATTCGAAATGAAAATGAAAGCTAAATTGGAGCAGGTTAAAATTCAGGACGAGGAAAATATTAAATCGCTAACCAGTCAGCTCGAAGTCAAACATGAATTGGCTCTTAATAAAATCGCAGAAGCAAAATTATGCGCGGAGGAGGCAAATGCGAAATGAACCAAAGAAGTGAGAGTTGAAATAGCAGAGGTCGCGAGCGCGAACACAGAGAGTATTTGCAAGATGCAGGGAAACGTGCAGAAGTCAACTAATGATCAAAATGATGCAATTAAGGAAAAAACGAATTTAATGGAAAGACAAGTTGAGTCACTCAAAGAAGGCGTAGGGCTCTTCGAAAGGGAACAGAAGGAAAGAATAGGGGAAGCCGAACTAAAATGGAGAGTGTTCAAGGCAGGATAGAAAAAGTTGAAAAGGGTAGTTTTGATAGGATCGAGGAATTGAATGAGCAGTTCTCGAAATTACAAGAAATTAACGTGACAAATAATAGACCTATTTTCACGCAATCAGTAATGATTCCGCTGGACACGTAGTTAAAGTTTGACGGATCCGGAAAAATGCACCCACTGTGGTACTTGGAGATGCTCAAAGCTCATTTTGAACTCCACCCTATGACTGAATTAAATAAAAAAACATTATCAAACAGTCGTTGAGAGGGGGCTAACTGGAATGAAACATTAGGAGATTTTAAATTTTAGGGATTTCAAAGAAAGAAAGTTGAAAAGATACTGGTCTACGCAAAAGCGTATGGAGCATGAGATTAAGCTCATGAATAGAAAATTAAATTCGCGGATCCATAGGTCATTACTGGGGTCTGTCGAGGATGCGATATCGAATTGGCGTCGCGGGGTTTCGAACGGAACTGAGCGCGAGTTCATCGAAATTATTCGCTCGCAACTACTCGCACGCAACGGCGACTTGCTGGCTGCCGCGGGCGTAGAATCGCTAGAAAGTATGACCCAAAAACTCGGTATCTTTGATACTTCAATTGAGAGAGGTGGAGACGAGAGCCCGAGCGAACGGCGGGGACAATGGTCCACGGGGAAGTTACACGCCGAGGGCGCCTGTCAACGAGCACAGAGAGTGGAATGGGGGAGGCCGACCGCCGCAGGTAAGGGCGGAGGATCAGAGGGGACCGGCGGAGCGGTCTCGCGTCTTTGAGCCGGGGGGCGGAGAGTTCCGAACGAGGAATGAGTCGCCAATGCACGGCAGCAGTCGGGGCCCGCCACAGCGTTCGGAGAACTGAGGAAGACGCCTGGCAGGGGCGAACCGGTGCGTACTATGGAGACGCTCGTTGCTACCACATTAGGGATAGAACAATAAATATTAGTTCATAATTAACTCTTTTATTAGAATAAATTTGTTTAACATTGATAAAGTGGAATGGGAAATGAGCGTTCGAAGGCGGAAAGGACAGGAAGAGGAGTAGTTTTGTAAATTCGATACGAAGCGGGCAGTGTAGTGTCGCGGCTGACCGCAAGGGGATGGAGCGCTAGCGGTGCTGGCAGGTGAGCGCCGAACGGTCGAGACTCAGGATGGCTGGTTCCGAGAAGCATCGACAGGTGATTGACGAAGGGGTCCTGTGGAAGGACACTGGAGGCGGCGTGTGCCGGTGAGGCGCGTCCACGAGCTAGAGGAAGGGGAACGAAGCGTGGAGAAAGGGTGTCGCGTGGCGATGGGAATTTCGAGGAGGTTGAAAGGAAACAAATACGTTGGCCGACCTTGGGAGACAAAAAGGGGGTTGTCATCAGCTGAGGGAGAGTTATGCCGTCTACGAACCGTGAGAGAGGTAAAATAGGCGCTAATCACTGTTGTTAGTTTCCGGAGAGGTAGGGAGGGGGAATTAAAGTAATAGACTAATTAGAAATCTTTAAGAGTAATTATTTAACAATTATTGATAGAGTAAAATTTTTAAGGTGGAGGAATGTATATTGAAAACAATATTTAATCAATCAAAAATAAGTAATGGTGGTGTGATCCTAACGGAACAAACGGGAAAAGAATAGTAATTCAGGGACATGATAAAGTTAATTGTATGATATAAATGATGTTTATTAAAACATTTCTGATGTTAATAACTTAAGGCTGTTACAGGATATAATGGTTTAAAAGAGCTGGTTATCACGTCTAGATTCGCGGGGAGGGGCGAAATAGAGTGAGAAGGGAAATCTCACGCGACATCATTATGGAGTTTATTAATCAACAATAAAATCAATATAATTTTTTTTGTCTATGTTAATAAAGTAAGGAAGTTGGAGACGGTAGAAAAAGGATGAACGTCACATCTTATCGCGAGTGCTTGGGTGATTCGAATAGAATAAAGAATATTATATGCTACAATATTTACTCAATTAATAATAGGTAATTAAATATATTTTTAAAATTAGTGGTAATTTTTAATTGTGTGATAATAATAGTGTTTTCAAGTAAGCAAGCCGAGAACGACGAGGGCGAAGGTGTAAAGGAAGGTTGAAGAAATAGAGTTAGACACGAGGAATATCATTAAAAGGAGGTTATTAAAAACGACTAATTCAGGAGATCAAAGAAGTTATAATTAACCGTCATATTGCGGAAATCCGACGATGAAATATGATTTTGAGGAATTTATGAGAAAGAAAAAAATGTCAGTGAATAAACGTGTGTCAAAAGAAATTTTATGGAGGAAGGAAATGAAATTAAAATAGAGCAGGGAAAGCATTATTAAATAAATAAAACATGAGAATTATTTCATTAATGAGTTGATGATAATCATATCTAAAGAAAAAGGAATCGTCAATAGATTTGTAGTAAAAGGAACAGCGCCGTTGGGTCAAACAACATATTTATTTCAAAAGGTGTCAATAAACAAGTAACGAAATATTGGAACCTGGAGTCTTAAAATGAAGTGAGGGAAGGAAGAAAAACGAATAGTAAGAAAATGTAATTCGAACCAGATTTCTATAGAAAAGACCTAAGAAAAGAAATTTTAGGATCCTATTAACAAAAGAAACGATCATTGAGAATCAAGGAGCAAGAAAGACGGACCTGTTTATTAGATCGAAGGAGTGAGAGTGTTCGAAATTATGAAATGCTCAAAATCAACGCCTAAGTTAGTGATCAAAGAATCAAGTAATTAATGTAGTCAGAATTACCCCGCGTGCTGCAAGGAACTAAGGTTCGTCTGGGTTGAATTCCACTACCAAGTAATATAAAGAAATGCGTGCAGAAAGTAGTCGAAGCACCCCACGTAGGATACAGAAACGTCTGGGTAGCGATCCACTAGTGTTTTCGGATGGAGGAACAAGGTCAGGGTTGATTCGGCAGAACTTTTGGGGAATTACACCTCACTTAGAATAGAAGTTGGAAGGGAATTGGAAGAAAGTTTGTTAGGAATTCAATGATTATCAAGGGATGTTGAAGATCTTATAGATTAGAGATAATGGTGATTGAAGTCAAAGAGAAATATCCGGATTGCATTTAAAGAATAATTACAAAGATAGCTAAAGTGTCATTTACGAAAATGCACGGATTTAGAAGTTTTTTTTTTTTTTTCGAAATTAATTTTCACAATTTGGAAGACTCCTAAAGTTCAATAAATTTCGAGAAGGGTAAGGGCAATTGTTATGAAATATTATTTTTTATAAAATATACGTGAAATTCAAACTGTAGAAAAATAGTTGGGGTTGACGGCTCTTACCACCCGCGCGGTATGATAATAAATTTATTTTCAAAAAACAGTACAAACTGCGTATGACCACGTGGAGGACAATAAACTAATTTACTACGCTGTTCTAGGGAGCGGGTGTCGGCGTTTCAGAAATACTATTAGTTTTCGGAAGAGCGGAACAACATAATAAAATTTATTTCATAAGAAGGAAGGGCACTCGGCACTACAAAGACTGTTTGGAGCGTGAGAAAGCGGCTGGAAACGTCCTATGACCCACGACGAAAGGCGCGGCCCACACATACCGCAGTAACGGACGTGGCCCAAGCAATTGAAAAATAGTTAAGAATATTTTGTGGCATCGAGACAGGGCGCGAGTCGAAAGCGGAAGTATACTAAGGGTGCGGTTTCTTGAGCGTTTAGGGACAAAGGGCGGCGAGTATCAAAGCAAGGTAGTCGTTAGGGACTTCCGCTGCGACCACGAACTCGCAAAAATTCCTAATTGTAGGTGATCGGAAAAATATAGTAAACAAACAAACGTCACGACAGCTTTAGCCAATCCAGGGAAGCTGGCTGGAAATAAGACGGAGGCAAGGATTGGTTAATAAAAAATCACGTGCCACGACGGGGGCGTGAACCAATTTCTAAATTTTGCATCAAAGTGGGGATTAAAATTATAAAAAAAGGAGATTTTAGGTTTTAGACAGACAGATATAGAGGCACGTGTAGAGAGCAGATCGAGGGAGTCGGATTTCAGAGGACTTTAAGTGTCTGGCCACTTCAAGTCTTCTTAATTAGAAATTTTCTCAATGTGTTCGACTCGGATTTTTGCTACGATGACAATTAGCTAATGGGCCAAGTACAGTAACTGAGCCGTGAAAGGATTTCGTATTGACTGAAGGCGAGCGAGACGGGGCTTCAAGTGGCGACGCGCAGACCGGTGGTCCCTAGTCACTAGTCAACAGCTGTTGGGAGGCGGCGCTGAGGCTACGAAGCAGCAGTCGGGCCTTGAACAACCACCCCGTTTCGAGACGGACAGGTCATCCACACTACCCCTACTAAGGTAAGAACATTCTGATAGCACGTCTGAATAGCAACAAAGTGGCGAGATACTATGAATCAAAAGGTGCGTGTGCTCCATGATAAAAGAACGGAACATGAATAAGAAGTTAATAGCAGTTACGAAAACATTTGGAATAATAATCAAAAGTAGTTAACCTATGTTTTAGCATAAAATCAAAGTGGTTAGGACTAACAGTGTACCAATACTTACGTCTATCAAAAAAGAATGAATGTGATAACGTGTGATTTTGGGGGAATTGTACGGGGCGAAAAATAAGTAGGTGATAGATGTATTTCATCAGTAATTGATAAACTTCATTTATCGATGCTGTGTGAAATAATTCTAATTGTGTATTTTATATGGGGGAATGGGCCGAGCCCGTCCTCATTCGAACTTCCCTGGCACCAGCTAGCCGGTGCAGACGCAGATAGTAGAGTGGGCTATGTAGGTGGCTCACTCGATTAACAGCATTTTTAAAATTAATTATTGTGTTATAATTTTATTTGTGACCTCTTCAATTAAGTATGTTACAATACTGATAAACTTGTACGATCATGAACGATTTGACGTAAAATACATTTGCTTCTTTAAACAACAGAAAACTAAAAGAAATTCGAGAAAACAGTTCCAAAGCATGAGAAAATTAGTACAGCATTTAAAAACATAAAAATAGTTTTTAATTTTTAAAACCCTATTACTTACTCTTCTGATGGATAAAAAAATTCATTCTCTTTCACTGAAATCAATTCAGATTCCTTATTATACTTTGAAGAAACCAGAATTCAACATTCATAAACAAAAATACTGAAACTGCTTCATGAAAACCAATTTTAGAATTTAAGCTCAGATTCGGGAAAATAATACATTATTAAAAAATTGTATTAAAGAACAAAGAAATCAGAAGTTTACTCCGAATATTCACATTACAAGAATTCAAGACAAAGGCACAAAGCATTGATCATGTAGGTTATCTAATGCAAATGTCTCAAGGTTCGAGATCCATTTCTCTCTTAAACCTTCAAGAGAAAATCACATTTTCTATTTATTGTTAAATATTGAAGTGATTTTTTAAGTCTGTTATGTGCTTTGGATTAGTTGTAAGTTTCGTAAATTCCTTTATTCTGTTGAATATTCTCTTAAATGTGTTTCTCCTTCTTAATTCGAATACAAATAACTCTTACTTCTTCCTCCAGAAGTCGCTGCGTCGCTTCGTGTTTGTGATCACTCGGGTTCACTCCGATCGCCAGATGCAAAGGAGTTCGTCCAGAGAAGTCTCTTATGTTGAAGTCAGTAAAGTGACTCAGAAGAAGATCCAAAGTCTCTAAATTGTCTCCTTGAGCCGCATAATGAAGAGACGTCAAACCCTGCACAAACAAAGAGGATATATTATTGAATAGAGAGTTTAATGTTGCATTGAAACCACTTTTAAAACATACAGAAGAATTTGAAAAAATAAATATAACGAACAAATTAGAAAACAATCAAGAGACATTTCTACTCTTATGTCAAATTTCATAACCAAAAAGCGATTAGATAAAATAGCAAAAAAATGATATCAATAAAAAACATTTTTAATATCTCAATAATATTTTATTAAAGTGATTTTATATCAATATTTTAGATTATTTTTTGATATTTTGTTCCAGAATTCCTAAAATTGTTTGAATATCTCATGGTTGAATTTCTAAAAAAAATCTTTTCCTAAAGAAACACACAAGTTAGGTGATGATTGGGCAGAAACAAGAACTTTAATTTCTCTTCTCCTATCGCATCTAGAAATGTTGTGACTACATACTTCCGAGTTGTAAGTTCCTCCTCTAATTTATGAAGGCTAATCTGGGGCGAGATAGGAAAAGAAAAATTACTTACACTAAAATTGTGTAATTAATTACCCTTTCTTTTTAATTTTGATACAATCACTGTTTGGTGGATCATTAACTTATAATCTAACTTAATTCAATTTCCTAGCAATTATTTCATTTATTAAAAATGATGCAGTGGGGTAGACTAAACACTATTAAATGCAGCAGAGTGATGCATGCTTTATTGATTTTTAAACTATATTGAAAATATTTCCTTGCGAAAAACGTTTCATTTTAAAAGAATTTTACATTTTCCTCTTATAATTTATGATTATCAAGTGTCAAAAAATTAAAGATATATAAAGTTTTTTAATAAGTAGTTTTTTAAGATTTTAATGTTCTAATTATACGTAATATTAAGTGACATTACCAAACTATATGACCAGGTCAAAAATAAAGCAGTAAGTAGTCTCTATAACTGTTTGACTGTATTGCAATATAGGAGTTTTACTAAATCGCAATAAAATACAAGTCATCCTTTATATTAATTAGGAGAGGTAACAGTTTTGTGATGCATCACATTTTGTAATAGTATTTTTTATATATAGGAAAATCAACATATTTGCGAAATATCTCATTACTTTTTTCTGTCTAAATATAATGAATGTTTTACCAAATTTAAATCACGTTTCACTTTGCCTCACATTCGTAAGCAAAGGGGAAACCTAAAATTTTAATTCACGAAAGCAAAAAGAATTGTGAGGCGAAGTATTTCTAATGACATCAAGACAGAAAATTGAGAGACAAAAATATATGGATGATAGTGACTTTTGTAAAACTTTTTCAGTTTCAAGTCTCCATTATTAAACACGCAAACGTTCCTACGCTATTCTGATATGTGACAAGTCATCTAAGTTGGCAGTAATATCGAATAAAAGATAAAATATTCAACAACATTTATTTAAATTAATTCTTCGCATCTTTGTGCTTCTCAGACAAAGTAACTCTAATCAGTATTATGTATAAAGTTCTAAGGCTTCAAAATAAATAACTTTCATATTAAGTTCCTAAACACCTTTGGGATTTTGTTTCTTTCTTATCCAAATTTAGACAACAATATAGTGTCAACAATCATGGTTAACTCCTATACCTTGAAAGGGTATTTCAGTTTTTCGATAAATCTTTATTAATCGGTGCAAAAGGAAAACAAATTACTTGAATCCTTAATTCGATTGTATCTTGACTTGCTAGCCACCCTAGCATAATAAGAATCTGTCTCGCTAACGAACACAATTCTCGCAATAGGGATGTTATTCATAGCGTGTCAGAACTCTTTGTCAAAAAGGAATGCCGTATCATTCTGAACTCTTTCACTATATTTCCCTTAACCACGAAATAAAAATATCATGTAATGAATCTCTTCAAATCAGCTGTTAAAAGCTTCATACGGCAATACGGAGGAAAACAATTCATTGACTTTAATAAAAGTTAAAATAGACTTCTGGTTTAAATAAATTCATTTTCCTGCATGGTGTCTTTTATTATTCACACATTTTCCTCCTAGATAAGGAACTACTCTCTTAGGATGAAGATTGGTTTGAAATGCGTAAATGTAGTAACGGCGGATGAAGACGACTTCTTCAACATCAGGAATATTTTCTCGCACCAAGATATTCATGTCCTCGTATGCTGCCATCGATGAAAAACAAAATGCCTCTCTGTGCTTTGAATAGTGAGTCTTTTACATGTCGCACACTAAGAATAAAGGAATATCATTTTAAAAACAAGTATTTTTTAAATATTTTTAATGAATGTGAAATAGTATTTCAGACTTCATGATTGGCGCATCGAAAACAGCGAAACTCACGTAAAATATTTACATCATTTGTCAGTGATCGGAGTAGTTCAAGAAATATCATATTTATAATGGATTAACTTGAAACCCGACACGTGGAAATGTAATTAAATCAGTCTCAATATGCAAGATATAAAAAGTGCCCTTCCCACGCCCTCCTCAACCTTTCGGATGGATACTCATCAAAGGAACGATAACTTGTAACGTGGAGTTTATTCTCTTTAACGAAAATCAGTCTTCGATGCTTCAGTTGTGTTTCATGTTTATTTAATAAGAAAGTGCGAATTTTGTATTCAGAATAAATACTTGGAAAAATACAGTTGAAATCAGTTTGTCCATGGAAATATATATTTTACTTAATCTCACCAACAAAATTCCCTTCTGTGCATAGGCCCTGGCATCGATTCTTCCCCCCACTTCGGTCTTGGTGAATGTGGTGATTTTGTCCCAGAAAATGCAGGGAATTGTTGTAGTAAAATATACACAATCGTTTCCTGTACTGTAAATAATTTAATAAACAATCATATAAAGTGCCTTCACATCACTTACTTTATATTTCTTCAGAATATTCGCAATCTCCTCCTTTCCCTGTTGAATAGCATAATCCAAAGCCGTCTTTCCATAAGAGTTTCTGATGCTGACGTCTGCGCCTCCGAGAAGCAACAGCGGCACAGATTCCATTTGACCAAAATACGCCGCATGATGAAGAGCAGTTGCACCATCTTTGTTTGCTTTGTTCACTTGAGCTCCATTCTTCAGAAGCATCCTGAAGGAGAAATAAGGGTTTGCTTTCTTTTATAATATAAATATTAATCCAATAACTCATACTCATGTTTTTAAATCTTTCTTAACCATAAAATCCAATTACTATTAAATGAATAATTATTTTGAAAAGTAAATCACAAACATCAGTTTCCTTTTCTAATTATTCCTTTTTATACAAGAAACTGATAATTTAAAATAAACTAATCTTCAGTTACATTAAAATTACATTCAAAATACTTAGAACTCCACACACAAGAATTTTTAACATTGATCTGAATTTACTGATTCAATCCTTAGATTAACTTATAAAATACAAATTTAATAAAAATAAACAGAACATTTATAATATATTGTCAAACAAATGTCATTAAAACTTATTTACTTGAAATATTGTAGTATTTAAATGTGTTATGGATTGAATTGCTATCTTGNTTAAATGTGTTATGGATTGAATTGCTATCTTTAACATAGGAAAGGAAAAACATCTTAACAGAGAAAGTTTTATTCAACTTTATAAACTTATAAAACAATACTTTGTTTTATCGGTCTTTTGGAGATGAACTAATTACTTTCCGTGTTGTATCTGCAGCATTCACGAGTGTTGATGTAATTAATGAAGCGTCTCGTGTGAAGCGAGTGAAAGAAACTCTTTTACCTCAAGATGTTGGTATTGTTATTCCCAGCCGCAACCAACAAAGGAGGAAATGCGCCGCCGTCGACTTTCGCTCCTCTTTGAAGCAGAGAATCTGCGCAACTGA
>NNCF01128867.1:14871-26732 GCA_002313205.1 Laupala kohalensis | reverse complement strand
CAGACAAGGAATGTAACATTAAATATTCAAAGATATTATAAACTCATGTAAATAAGACACAAAAAGTACATTTCACAAATAAAATGAATGATATACTAATACACTTGTGTCATCATGAAATATTTGAAGTTAAAATACATATGCTTCTTTAACCAACACAAAACTAAAAGAACTTCAAGAAAACAGTTCCAAGGAATAAGAAAATTAATTCAGCATTTAAAAACATAAAAATAGTCTTTAATTTCTAAAACTATAACTAACTCATCTGATGGATAAAAAAACTCATTCTCTTGCACTGAAATCAATTCAGATTCCTTATTATACTTAGAAGAAACCAGAATTCAAGTTTCCTGAACTAATAAAGAGAAACTGCTCGAAGAAAGAAAATTTCAGAATTTAAGCTCAGATTCCAGAAATAAACATAAATATATGTATTGAAGAACAAAGAAATCAGAAAATTACTCAGAATATTCACATCACAAGAATTCAAGACAATTAAAGGCACAAAGCATTGATTATGTAGGTTTTCTAACGCAAATGTCTCAAGGTACAAGAACCATTTCTCTCTTAAACCTTAAAGAGAAAATCACACTTTCTATTTATTGTGAAATATTGAAGTGATTTTTCAATGTGTCATGATTTGGATTAGTTGTAAGTTTCGTAAATTCCTTTATTCTGTTGAATATTTTTTTAAATGTGTTTCTCCTTCTTAATTCAAATACAAATAAATCTCACTTCTTCCTTCAGAAGTCGCTGCGTCGCTTCGTGTTTGTGATCACTCGGGTTCACTCCGATCGCCCGATGCAAAGGAGTTCGTCCAGAGAAGTCTCTTACATTGAAGTCTTGAAAGTGACTCAGAAGAAGATCCAAAGTCTCTAAATTGTCTCCTTGAGCCGCATAATGAAGAGACGTCATTTCCTGCACAAACAAAGAGCTTATAATATTCAATAGAGAGTTTAATGTTGCATTTAAACCACTTTTAAAACATACACAAGAATTTGAAAAAAAATATAACAAACAAATAAGAGAAAAAGCATAACATTTTTATACGTATGTTAAATCTGATAAGCAATAAGAGAGTAGATAAAATAACAAATATGATTTGTTTTAGAAACCTCTCAGTTATCTGAATCATGTTTTATTACAGTGATTTGATACTAATATTTTAGAGTATTATAAATTCTACATTACACAATGTTCATGGCGATGTAGTTGTATTAATAAAAAATGTTTGTTTTTTCTGTTTTCACTGTTTCTGAGTAAACTCGTGCTTTCAGAGTCTGCCTTCAAATACTTCTGACGTCAATGTGAATGAGATACTTTATTTTATTTCATATGATGCGCGTAATTTGAAATCTCTTTTAATGTATAATAATAATCCTTACTAATCCCTCCTGAGCATCTTTTGCTCCCAACTTAAGGAGAATCTCTGTGACTTCAGTGTGACCTCTGCTTTCACCCTTCGCCGCAGCAAGAAAAGCTCCCTTTAATTCCGCAGGCGAAAAGGTCGAACGCTGCAAGATCTCACGCACTTCTTCCTTAGAACCTCTCTGTGCTGCGGTTTTCAATTCAATCATCAGCTGCAGATGCGCCAATTGCTTATCTTTGTCGAACACTTCGTTAGAGCTCTGGAAACATAAAAATAAATTGTTACTATTTCAACACAAGGAAGGGATCCATTTCCATGAGATCTTATTTCGATGAATTTTACGAATCGATGAAATTGAGGGAAATGGTGTTCGGCAAACAATTAATAATTATTAACAAGCATTAAAAAAACTAGTTGTAATTTCTGTGAAAAACTAGGAAACATACCTGCATCAAAAAGATCACTTTAAATAAAATCAAGATATTTCTTGTCTTATACAATTAAAATCAATCCTTCCATCTCAATTCATTCCTATTAAATGAAGTCATAGATGTAGGAGCAACTTTTTTATTTCCATTCATCTTTCTAATTGTGATGGAATAAGATTGAAGTAAGGAAATTGGTCAGAGTTCCTCTATTTCTAGTTCTTCTCATGGTTATTCCACAAAGTTAGTAACCTAATGAATAGAATCTAAACGTGACGGATTATTTCAGAAATGTGACATGTGAGAGAAAAATATTGAACCGGTGACATTAGTTCACGAATTTTTGAACTTTACATTTCTCAAGAATTATTTTTCATGAAAATTAACTTTCCTAAATTAACCATTTCCGTGGATAGAAAACACAACAAATGTCCTTATTCTCTTACTTCTTTGCTTTCGGAATGATAAAAATGAAATTCATCACAACAAAAATGAAAACAAACACTAATAAAAGAACAAAATGCCATTTAAATTATTTCTTATTGAAGATATACGCGAAATGTTACACTATTTTTACATTTCCTTTCTTTTTTCCAAATTATCTGCCTTTATCCGTCAGTATTCGCGATACAAAATACATTTAATTCCCCATTTACAAAACACTTCTCGTAAGCGAACTTAAACATTAATCCAATGAGAACTAAAAGTAAAGATGTCAAAAATCTCAATTTAAATTACTGCTATTTATTAATATATTTTTAATCGAATCTTCGTGACTTTTATAAGGAGTAACTTCTATACCATACTCTGAACGCCCTGTGATATAGTTTTCCTTGTGTCGGGTAAACCATAGTCAATAATTTTAAAAGTAAAATAGAATTTATGAAAGAGATTACATGTACCCCCATACCTAAGAACTTATGTTGTAGGAAACATTTAAGAATCAAAGAAACAAATGTAAAAATTTGTCAACTTGGAATTTTAAATAGATCAATAAAATAATATAAAAACAAAACGAAAGCAATATTATAGTTTCATTTAAATGTACAGAGCAAAAAGAAATAAACAGATGTGTATCGCTACCAAAAACTCAGTTCTAATTTCATTTTAACTTTTCTTTTGAGAAAAGAATCCGCTCTACCCTTCAAAGGAAGAATTAGTTAATTTTTAAATAATTGTTTAATTCGCAAACTTATTTTTCTCTCTACTTTGTAAACTTTTGTAGCAGATTTAGATTATAAATAAATAATTCATCCTGTAAAAGAATTTGAAAATGAATTACAAAAAAGGCGTTTTGTGTTTTTAAAATACTAACTGCATGAAATTTCAGCATTTCTTCAATATCCTTGTGTTTCCTTTTAAAGGCGATATCCAATGGAGTGTCTCCATTATTGTCCTTCAGATGGATGTCTGCACCTTCGAATATCAGAAACTGCGTCGCTTCCATTCGTCCATTGAACACAGCAGCATGAAGAGGAGTGAAGCCATCTTTATCAGCGGCATTCAGTGCAGCTCCTCTCTTCACCAACAACCTAAAGCAAGAATCGTTCACTTTCACTTTCTTTATAGATCGATCCTCTCGACACAGAGAACAATATCTAGGTTTAAGATCTGTTAAATCAAGGAGTTCGATTATGTACAAGTTCATTTATCTGAAAGAAATCAAGTATCTATTTAAAAAACATGGAAAGAATACATAAGATATTAATTAAAACAGAACACTGTATTCCTTTCCTTGGAAAATTCATGTAGTAAATAAAAGTAACATTAATACCCTTTAATAAATAGTTTTATATTTCTGTGTAATAATAGATGTATTCTAATATAAGAATGTTTGAGAAACTTGATTTCTCTAAATTTAATTGTGGGATTATATTAATATGGTTCTTCTTATTCTAAATAAACTCACATAATCACACACACACAAAAAAAAAGAAATGAGAAGAAAATTCCTACAAATGTGTAAATAAGATTCGACGGAATGCCAAGTATGTTACTCTCGTGTGCAGTGAGTGAAAGAAAACCTTTATACTTCATTGTGTTTATGTTGTTGACTCCAGCTGCGTGACACAAAGGAGGAACTGCGCCGCCGTCGACTTTCGCTCCTCTTCGAAGCAGAGAATCTGCGCAAATGATGCAGTCGGCTCCAGACGCACGACACAGCGGCGTCATTCCATCTTCATCCTCTGCTTCGACGTCCACAGACTGCGAGGAACAGAAACACAGAGACATTAGAGATGGAGTTATTACATTCAACATTAATCGAATTAAGAAACGCTATTAAGAAAACACTCTTGTAACTTGTATTAAATATCTATTTAATTGGACTTTTAATTCGAATGAAATCTCGTTCATGTAACGTAGGTAGAATAATTCTAGAAAACTCAAATAATATAGAATCTATTCTCAACATTTATTTTACTGTTGGTTCTGTGTTCAGAGATTGAGTAATTAGAAATAGCTCAGAATAATAAATACATGTAACTGACACATAACAAGAGAAATGCATTTAAGTAAAATAAAGTGTGATCATTGCGTTCTGCATGCAATAAATGAAGTGAATTAAGATCTCTAAACTGTGTGTCGCGTTCGCTCCTCCTCCGAGCATCGATTGGTGGTTTCTGGCGTCATCTGATTCTGATGCGCGAGGATCGCTATCTGATTGGTGAACGAAACTTCCCCACAGAAACGAAGAATTAAGGGAGGGGGAATTGGAAGAGAGAGAACAGCGAGAGGCGTGATCTAATTCTAACCAATGACAGCGGAGGATGATTTATCAAGCATAACATCAACATAAATGCAAAACAAAGAGAGGCATCTTTCAGATCGGCAAATAGATTTCTCTTTCGTCGAATATTAAGGGAAAACATTTTAATCTTCATTCTTTTACCGGATATTTCCATGTTCCACGAATACAAGAAAAAACTAAAACAATAAAAATGTTTGATTAGTATTCATAAAAATATGACAAGTATGAAACTTGAACTGTCTACCAAATTAGGCAATACATTTCGTAGGTATATTTTATTAAAAATTATTTTCTTCGCCAGAAAAAAAGAGCAAATAAAATTGTTTAACAGATATTTGACATTAAATTTGTTTTCTAAAGAAGATGTAAACGTAATGATTGAGACGCTATATTAATTTTTTAGTGATATATTTATAAGGATTATAGTAAATGAGAGGAAGCCATAAACACATACTATATAAGAGAAATAGGAATTTTGATAAAATAATTTGATATAGGCATATACAATCTTCTTCAATAAAACATATTTTCCCAAATATAAAATTTGCATGAGACTTCGTATATTATTCGAAAACAAAATTAAAAATTTCTTTTAACTCGCTGAAAACAGAGTAAACACATTTGTTTAAAAGACTATTGAGATTAAATTTGAGGCGTAAAATTATCGACTTAATAAAATGTTTTAAAACTTGTAACTTAATGAGTGGTTATGACGAACGGTACGAATAGATATAAGGAAGAGAAATAAAAAATATGATGAAATAAATTTATTCGAGCAAGTAACATCTTCCTCAAAGAAACAGGTTTCCTTGAAAATACATGTAGTGAGTGACTGTGCAAATTATTCAAAAAATTATTTGACCAAAAATCAACTGAACCACCAATCAAATTACTTAATTTAAAATAAACAAAACCGCATTTATCTCACTCTTCCGGAAAATGTCTTGTGTGTGTGAAAATACTTTGGTCAGGAATATTATATATATCTTAATACGACTACAAATCACGCAATCGCTTTTACTCATTTCTTTTTCAGTGTGAATTTATAAATTCTTTAGAAACCCATCACACACAAAAATCTCGGACAAGTATTCGTCATATTATTGAGTCGAATCCAGAAAAAAATACGCTCTCACAAACAATTTCCTGTTCCAGGTGATTCGAAGCACAATCTTATTTATCTTCCGCACAGTCTTCAATGTCCAAAATATAATCTTAAAATAATTCAATACCGAGTTTATAAGAATGTTCATAAAAATGCTTTTTTCTTGAAGAACTTCGCCTTCCATGGCACCGTGAATTTAAAGAAACTTCCCTTGTCATCAAAATCTCAGTTTTACACAATTAATAAATACACATATAAATCGTCATGTACCGTTTAAGAAAGAACTTGTGACACGCCCCACAGCTCCTTAGATAACGACTGAAATCCGAAAATTTATGAAACAGAAATACTGCTTACTCCATTGCCCGCCTTACTAAAACAGAAACGGTCCGAAAAAATTATAAATTCCTGAGAAATAAAGTCACTCAGAAATGGAGGAACAAAAAATTTAAATATTATCACGACATATTTGTTGCAAAACGGGTCAGTTAATCGCTTTGGAGAACAGTTGATTAGGCAAAGCAAAAGTTCCGTGTAATATTACTACACCTCTTGATAAATTAATTTATCTTTTTGTTAACAAACAGTTGTAAATAATCTGCATCATTTAAATAGTACCATAAGGGATTCTTTTTATTTTTGTTCTGTTAATCTATCAGATGATCTGAAATTAATAATGAGTATTAAATCTATCGCCTCGCCATATGATCATCTAAATACAAAAATAATAAAAATATGTTTCGAATTTGCTTCTCCGGCTGTAACAGAGATTAATAATACATTATCCTATAGTCGTGCTTTCCCCACGGCATGGAAAATTGCTTTTTTGCATCCTAATCCTAAAACAACAAAACCTAAGCATCCGAATGAATATCGTACTATTAGCATTTTATCCGCTCTATCTAAGGTACTAGACAAAAATTGCCGTAAGCAAATAGAAGACTTTCAATTGTCTAATAATATAAGTAAGTAATGTCAAAAGGGTTTCCCAACAGGCAAAAACACCGGGGCAGTACTATTAAGCGTTATCGAAAAAGTTCGTAATTTAACTGATTCAGGAAATATTACGGTTCCAGTTCTTCTTGACTTTAGCAAACAAAGACTTCGATTCGGTCGATCATGATATTCTATTTGCAAAATTAAGATCACTGAGATTTGCAATATCGACTGAAAATTTGTTCTGGGAATATTTCACAAATCATAAACAAATAGTCGTAACTAATAATAAAAAATGTGTAGCCCTACAGACAAAAAGAAGTGTAGCACAAGTAAGCGTTCTCGGCCCTCTAACTTTTCTGTTGTATGTGAACGATGTAGACAAGTCTTTTAGATACCGTAGATTTTGAATGTATGCTGATGATGTGCAAATATATATAAGCAAAACGCCAGCTAACATAAGATCAGCCACTGAACGCTTAAATACACATCTGGAATCGCTACAAACGTTGGATACATCGTTGGGTTTTCTCTTAAATCCCTCTAATGTTTTCTCCTTAATTCATAGCCATCTATCAAAAAATTACAAACGCACAATTACCTAACATTATAGTGGACCAAACACCAATAAAATTGTGTAATAGTGTACAATATTTTGGTATATATATTGACAGTTCACTTAGCTGCCAAAACAAAATTGATAAAATATGCCGGAATGTGTACTCTTCGCCTCATTCAATGAAACATTTGCGTGATATTTTACCAACTCCTATTCGAGAAACCCTTATTAAATAACTAGTCTTCCTTCATTGGGCTACTATGACTTCTTGCTCACAGATGTAACAGGAAAATTAGAACTTAAATTAGAAATAGCACAAAATGAAAGTATTCCTTCTATTTTCCACTTAAGGAAGTATGATCATGCAAAATAATACAAGCTACAGTTTTGGTTTAAGAGTTTTCATGTGAGTTTTCTGTGCCAGATTCTGTTTGATTACTAATTAAATATGTTTTTCTTTCTAATTATAGTTTTCAAACGCCATTCACCTGTTCTTGTATTAACATCTGCGTGGCTTCGTGTTTATGAGACGTCGGGTTCACTCCGATGGCTACACGCAATGGAGTCCGCCTCAAAATGTCACGTGCATTTACGTTTGGGGAGTGGCTCAGGAGCAAATCCACCATTAAAGGTCTTCCTCGTTCTGCTGCTAAATGGAGAAGAGTGTCCTGAGAAAATGCGATAAGAAATAACAAAATTGTATATCTTAATTTCACATTCTCATACACTAAATTAACATTGAGGAGAATGAGCTCTTTGAGCAATGGCTAAGATACATAAATAATGCAAATCGTGAGTATACAAAATATAATAAAGAGAAAATCTTTCAGTTCCTTCATATTAACCCTAGTCATCCTGAATGATTTAATCATTTGTGTTGATGTCATTACATGACGTTTGTGAAGCTGATTTCACCTATGGAGTTAGTTACGTGTACACATTTACGAAAAAATTATGAAACATTACAAAATATAATGGGAATTACAAGAAATTACTTTCTTCAATAAAACACCCTGCTCAGCCATTATTATTGGTTTCTAAGTCGCATACGATGCCAAGTGGAATGCACTAATTCAAGAACTAAAAAATTCTACTGACTTAAAAAATTAAGGAAGAAACCTTTAAAGCAAATACGCAGTATGGGCATATTATTAACATAATAAATGTAAAAATATAAGCAAAATGTATTCATACTGGAACAAATAATGAAACCTAGTAGGTAATGCACTTTATATTTACTGATCATTTCTAAAATTGAATTACAGTCTTACAGGTCTGTTGGCGTCCTCTTTGACTCCTTTCTCAAGCAGCAGACATAACACCTCTCTGTGACCGTCGTCTCCACCCTTCACTGCTGCACGCAGCGCAAGTTGCAAAGTGGAGGGCGGGAGGTCGCAACGGCGCATGACTTCGTCAGCAACCAAAGGGCAACCGCTTTCAACAGCTGCCCTAAATGCAACCACCAGCCAGGGATCATGGAAGGCAATTTCTTCGGGAAACAGTTGTATAGCGTCCTGAGAAGAAAGAAATATTTAAATAAAAAGAAAACAAATATTTTGATATTACACATTCTATGAAAAACAAAGCATTCAATATTAAAATTCGGCAATTATCACACTTGCTCTTCTTAAATATGTGTTTGCTGAAACGAAGTTAATAGAAATAATTTTCTTTTTTAACATAATATTTACCAAAGAAATATATGAGATTAATGTTCCTCTAATCCCTAATTGTCTTTGTGTTGTAGGATTTAAAAAGATGAGCGTATCCAAGGGGAACATTAAATACATTGGCAACTGTACTAATCAATAGTTCAATCAATTATAAAGTAGCAGTTAAGATAAAAAGACTCTTACATAAAAAATTGTTATTTAGTACAGATATTTAGTCTTGTTACATGTTATACTAATATCATGTTTTTCTTAGTTTTAATGTCAGAGGTTTTTAAAGGTTTATCGAGCGGTCTTTACACAAAACCACACCAACATTTTAAAGAAAATTTCTTTCTTTTAAAAACAAACGCTTTATTTCTCATTTCAAAATTTCAGTGAAGGATTCAAAAGTTATGGATATAGCCTTGTTACTAATGTTAGCCAAATATTGTCTTATAGGGAACGTAGGTTCCAAATATTTTCCACATATTTTCTTTACAAACAAAAAAGGGTCTTTACGAATATAAATACATCTATATTTTAATACGCACTTTAAACGCCCAATCCACGTATTCCCCGAAGTTCCAGTGCAGCAAAGGGTCTCTTTCATCCCATTGCTGCGATGAAAATCCACTTTCCATGATCCTCTCCACTTCCTTTATGTTGCGCAACCACATCGCTGCGAGCAGAGGCCACTTCTTCGAGAGTTGATCTCTCAAAAAGGAGAGCAGACGAGATTCCCTGAGGTTTCCTTTCATCATCTCCTTGACGAATTCGCCAACCCCACTGCAAGAATTCGCATTTCTGAATAGCCACTTGGAGGCGAAAAACTCAGCATAAGTATGGTGAGCGAATTTTAAAATTTTTCCCTCCATCCATACGATGCCAGTTTTTTCCTCAGCTTGTGATAAGGAGTAATCGTTCCTTACGTACTCTGCAAATTCTTGCAGTGGCAGTTCACGCGTTGTATGTAGATCTGCAAACTAAAATTTAAGATTAGTTTTGAAGTTAAAGTCATAATAGTATTTGAAATTAATTATTTAAATACTGTCGTGCTGCCCGCCGTCTACCTCCTTTTGAGGTTGGCCGGTAGGAGGTTGAAAGCGGTTGCGATAGGGGTGAAGGGTGAGGAGGGGGGAAGGAGAAGGGTTGAAGGTGTAGGGGGGTGGAATGAGGGGTAGCCTGTTCCTAAAGAAACACCAAGTGTACTCAGTCATTTAATACTTTCGATAAGCTAGACCAGTGATGTGGCGCGAGGAGACAGCTGGGGTTAGCGGCTGGCGTACAGTGTTGGCGTGTGTCTTGAGAGGACAGGTGGGGCACTCTGATGCGTCACATGCGATATGTAACTTCAAATAGCGCGGTGCCTCGACCTCTGTCCTCTCTCACCGTCTCTCTCGGTTCTCTCACTATCTCTCCACACATATTGCTCTAGATGTCTTTTTTTATACTGTCTTATAAACGCGTCATCGTGACCTACTAACCCCGCTTCCTCCTGCGTTGCGTCGTCTGGCCTAGATAAAATGCTTATAGCTACTTGCGCGGTCCTTCACGACATTACAGACACGAGGAAAAGAAAATACACAATTAGGAATACAGTTACAAAGTAGGTATGTCTAAGCTCATATTGTAAACAAAAATATTGATCGGAAAAATTATTTAAGTGTGTGCTGAAATGTTATGATATTAATATATCTCTAATTAACGTAATCATATAAACATCATCGTGTGCAATCTTTTCTTCGGAGATAACCACACAATATAAGATTAAGACATAATTAATGGATGAAGAAAAATTAAAATGTTTTTTTTAATAACTTCTGTATTGCGTTTAACCTAAGCTTTTTTTTTAAATACTAAAGTTAGAAACTTTAAAAAAATATATTTGAACCTTAACTAAAACACGAAAATGAATTAAAATCCCATACATTCACAAGAAATGTCACATACCAGATAGACGATGGCGCATTTTTCGTGCTTCTCCTGAAAATCACCNGAAATCACCTTCTTGCTGAGGGATTCTAGAAAATTTGCGCTCATATTTGTCATATTTTAACGAGACAAATTCGCTGTACAAATCGAACATTGAAGTAAACTGTTGCTTAAAAAAATCTGCAAAAGAGATAATTATAATTGAAAATAATTCGATAATAAGAGTGTTCATTCGAGAGAAATGATTTTCATTTCATTTTAAATACTGGATTACAATATTTCTAGAGAACTGTATGTATAAATGTGCGATACTAAGAAATTTAAAAGTTGGCAAAAACTACCTAAGAAATCATATAATAGAACATTAGTTTCTCTTTTTTTACTAAATTCGCACAGAAATGCATAAAATTATGTTTTACAAGAAACGAGAACACGACGCCACGCAGATTCCGAGAAATAACGAAAAAATTCTATTTGAACAAAAAAAAACTAAAACCAAATCAAATCAATATTGTTATCTTATTTGGAATGATGTGGTGTGATATGAGGACTCCTAGTATACATGAATTTAGAATAACAGCATCACATATACGACGAATTTTCAATAGCAATATTCTTTAACTTTCGGCGAGAGAACCCTCCAAACGTACTTGAGTTAGGACGATTCCGAGGGAAAACATACAGGAAAATGTACATAAGAATAAATTAAAATGAATAAATAAAATTTCGTTTTCGATAATATATTTTAAACTACATACATTAAATAACGTGATTTATCTTCTTCAGTTAAAGAGGATTGAAGTATTTGGCTAATATATTACTTTGAAAGCAACTAATATTAACCTACGGCAACAACGGAAAAATAAATTACATTTACGAGCGAGAGCGTCCAGTGAAGACAGCTGTTGGTGCGACTTCCGTCCGTTCGACCTTGACTTCGAGAGCTCTTAGTGCAGGGAAAAACAACAGACTCATGACTTACGCTAGCAGTGTTTCATTCTGAGAATACCGAATTTATAAGCTTAAACACTCACACGCACCTGCTTAAATATTTATTACGTATATCTACATTAACTAATTTAAGTAGAATCATTCAACAAAATTACATGATATCACTGTTCTCGCAAAAGTATT
>NNCF01128866.1:208807-245805 GCA_002313205.1 Laupala kohalensis | reverse complement strand
CGTCACCTACTAACTGATTGCAGAAGATACTCAAGTATACGGAGACAAATTGGTCTGGCTGCAGATTTACCAACAATTCTCGGAAATGAAACGGTTCATGTTAACAAACTATTGAATTTTATGAGTAGATCGGGGCTCCTTCCACAAGTTCTCGGGAGGGTTTAATAATTTTCATTCCCTTTTCATCTTTATTGTCTTTTTGTTTTCATCGTTCGTTTCTGTAATTCGAAAATATAATATTTAAAAATTGTTTTCCCTTTTTTTGTGATATAATGTATTTTTATTCTGTTTTCTTTTCTTTTCTTTCATCTTTCTATTTAGATATTTGTTGATTTCAGGAGTGTTTTTTAGTGGGTATGGTCGAGATATTCGGCGAGTCCCACACACGGGGAAGAGTCACTACGGCTATTCTCTATGGTGCGAAACTGCGTTTTTCCCTACTTGCAAGCGCTTTAATGACCTTTGCTGTTGATGAGCCCTAAAGCCCCACAAAAAGAAATGAAAGGCAAGATTCGATCCGTTACTATTTCTCTATCACAGTACAGCTTACTTTATACATTCTCAATTAATGCTTCAGGTTTGTACATGTACACTGGTTTCACTTCGTTGAGTGCATTATGAGCACACGTGAGCTTTCATGTTCAGTAGCAGCCACTATATTGTGTCTCTCCAAGTCTCTTCGGGGGTCAATAGTTTCATTGGCAGAGCAACACTTTCTAGACTTATCCGATGAAATTTCCTCACCTATGATGTATTTCCTGTAGTCTAAATTTGGAATCACCTGATCGTGTATATCCCTTCTGTATTGATCGATCATCCCTTCTGTCTCAGAAAAGACATTGCCATTTGTGAGCCAAGCATTGGAAACTTCTCTATCTATCTATTCCACATTTGGAGTAAGTGTGATAATGAGTTAATGTCATATAGAACCAAAGGGCACTCAGACTATCTCCTTGAAAGATTCTCCTCTCTATTTTGACTTCTCTCTCCATTGGTTTGCACATGTCTGGAGTTTATATCACCAGGATAACCTGTACAACCGCAATTGATTCGGTCAACAGCTGTTCGTTACTCCCATTAGCACATTGCCTGTAATTTTTATTATTATTATTATTATTATTGTATCACTTGTGAACGATAGTTGAACTGATCCCTGTGCAGATTTTCGAACAGATATAGACTGTTTCATCCCTGGAGGTTTGTCACACTGTTGGAAATAATAGGGGCTTCATGTTTTATTTCCATGCATTCGGGCGATAAGGAAACTGTAGTATACCGTTGAGCATATTTCATTTGTTCCGTAGTTCTAATAGTCCGATGATTTTTATAAAAGTTAAATGCACCTTGTACTTTATCACTTCATTTCTATAGTACTTTCAAAATAATTGATGACTATTTCAAAACTATTTTGTCTTATGATTCATAAGTTTAGTTTCATATGTACGCAACATTGGCACGGTTGTGTACATTAATTCTATAGTCCCTCCCTGGACCGAGTTTTTCTCCGCTTTTTCTTCGGGTAGAGGCGGACATTTTATGCACACTTCCTCTAGGGCAGCGTCTACTGAAATAATAAGTATCGAATTTAGAGTTATTTTTATAGTTACGATTTATTTAAAAAAATACGTATAATATATTTTCTGTAGTATATAATAATACGAACTTCTGAAATAACTTTTTTTGCGTTTTATTAAATACAAATTTGTTGGTGTTGTGTTAATTTTATAACACGTGCCGATCTACTTTTTTCTTATGGAGTATGTGGAAATGTTAAATCCGCGTCCGCTTTAGGGCCCTCGATGGAATTGATGGGATGGTCCCTTGCTTGCTTCCTGGGAGTAAATTAGTTTATTGTTCTCCACGTGGTAACACGCAGTTTGAAACTGCTTTCTTATGGGAACAATCGCGTTTCGATTGACTGTTTAAGACTGTTGAAAACTAATTCCAACTGAAATTTTTAAAGAAATTCTACATTAAGCTGTTTCGAGTATAACCCATGTACTACAGGTACTACAGAGAAATAGTTACGTAGCTTGATTCAGAAATATCCATTATAGATTTTTTAAACGATTGCCTCCATACCATCAAATCTTCCAGAATACGGATTTCATCACCAGATAAGACCTTTAGGTCCCTTTCCACATGAGATAGCCGTTGATAATGCACACGAATGCCTTAAGCGCTTTCTGTGCGTTCTAGCATTAGTGCTATTCCAGCGCGTTAGGTAAATTTGAATAGGATTTAAAACTTTATCATTATTAATTACCTTCTGTGCGTTGTTTACCTTTTCTTTGGTATTTATTACACCGGAAATAAGTGACGATTTTCTTTAAATGTTTGCTGATTGCATTTCTGGTAGTTTTAAACAATCAGACATTGTAAGATTCGGTGTATGAGCAAAAAATTGGAGAATCTAGAGTATATTCGCAACTTTCATCACATTTCTAGCATAGTCTGAAGTAGTGCTTACAATTTTCTCACCTATTTTCCATTCATTAAAATACTTTCTGTAATAAATAAATCCTTTTTTTCACTAAACTCTAACATTTCATGTAAAAATTTTCAAATTACATGCGTGATAAATTAAATGGCGTTTCTATGTTGCTCATAGTTTTATTGGTATAAAGCTTTTTCGGCTGCATAGCAACCATCGTCAGTAACATACACTGAGTATTGAGGAATATTTTTGGCGAATGCCAAAATTCGCCAGAAATATTCCTCAATACTCAGTGTATGTTACTGACGATGGTTGCTATGCAGCCGAAAAAGCTTTATACCAATAAAACTATGAGCAACATAGAAACGCCATTTAATTTATCATGCTTTGATAATGTTGCTAAAGCTCCACAATTACCAAGTAATTACATGCGGAATATTTTGAATAAAAGAATCTTATCAATATTACACAAAATATTTTTATTTAATTACCTTTATTAAAGTAATACCTTTGCAAAATTTTCCGAAGTTTTTAAAAGCGTCGAGTTCGAAAAGATACAATGGAAGCATAATCATACAATACTTCTTTTTTCTTCTTTATACCTTTAATAAACTTATGTTCGATAACTTTAATTAGATATTAAAGTAAAGCAACAGAAAATATTACATGGAAAATACACAATTCAAAGTCTGAAACTTATATAATTCGAATATTATACCTTAAAAGCGTTCTGAAACAAGTATACAATTAAAGGAACCGAATGCGTTAAATTAATACGAAACATACGAGTAAGTTAGTACTCACGTCATGGCTGCCGTACATTGTCAGTTAACTTTACATCTTATTACGAAAAAAAACAAGCATTTTTTAGAGAATTGTTTCGTATAAAAAATAAAATTCAATTATTTTTCTTTCATTCATAACCTTTGATTTTTCATTCCTTCAATAGAACGCAAAACATAAGCAACGTATATTTTACGTAACGCGTCTGATAAAATTCTACCAGCTTCTATCTTAAGGTAGTACCTGATTAGGTAGAATTAAATGACTAAATAATCTTCAATCGTCATAAATAAAGTGACATGTACTTATTGTGATTTTAACTTGAAAAACATAGCTCACCGTCCATTTAAAAAAATAATTGCAATTATAAGAGCCGAACTTTGGGAACAAGCAAATGCCAAATCTATTAACAAACTGAATGAAATTATTTAGAATATTTGGACAACAGAGAAGATTCCTCCAGGTTGGACAACTGCACTGATTCACCGTACACATAACACGGGGGATAAAACTAATGTAAATAACTACCGAAGTGTTTCACTTCTACCAGTTACATACAAAATACTGTCTAAAGCAATATTAACTCCAGCAGAGCAACTACTTGATTCACAAATTGGCTTTAGAAATAGTAGATCATGCGGGGAACAAATTCTCAACTTGAAACTGATAGTAAAATATCTAAAATTTAGTGCAAAAAGTTTTGTAATTTCTTTCGTGGACTTCAAAAAAGCGTACGATTCAGTAGATAAGGGTGCACTATTCACAATTCTCGCAGAAATGGGATTAGACAACAAAACAACTGCATTAATTAAAGAAACCCGTTTCAAAGTCAAATTTAGAGGAGAGATATCTTGACCTTTTGAAATCAAAACGGGGTCAGAGAAGGCGATTCTTTATCACCTCTTCTCTTCAATAGTGTGTTGGAAAAAGTAATTAGAGAATGGAGAATGTCGTTAGAAAAGAACAGTTGTATCGGAATTAGACTGGGATATAAAAAGGACAACTTGCTTATAGATTGTCTGGCTTCTGCGGATGATCTCGCAATCCTAGCAGACTCAGTGGCGGCAGCCTCTATATAGATAGAACTACTGAAGGAGCAAGCAGAAAAAAATTGTCTCCAGATGTCTTCAAAAGACAAAATTTGTAACAAATATTAAGACAGCTTCTAAGAAAATTAAAATGAAGTACGGCCAATATGTGGAACTGACAAATTCATTGAACAAAATGTTTCGGAAAAAGATGCCATGAAATTGAGAATCAACAAGTTGAAAATAGCATTTCACCTCACCAAGGACATATTCCTTAACCCTTTCAAGAAGTCCATATCCCTTAACACAAAACTTAGACATTACTCAACAGTTATACGTCCGGAAGCACTTATTGCTGCGAAGTGTCCTATTATGAACAAGAATACATTAATTAAGCAATTAGAAAGGAAATAATTCAGAAAAATCTTGGGACCAATAAAAGATAGAGAAGAGTTCAGAAAACGTCAAAACAAAGAAATTTATTCAAGCATTGAAAAAATTACAGACACAATTTGGAAAAGGAGAATTGCCTTTTATGGACACCTCAAAAGAATGGATGACAAAAGATTTGGTCATCTATGTTGAGAATGGATAATACCTGGTTTAAGACATGGAAGAACTTCATATTCGTGCAGAAGATACATAATTAAGAATAACTTTTCTAAAATAATTGCAAAAGAGTAAAGGTTTCCAGGAAAATCCTAAGAAAAAGACGGGCGGAAGATAGACGGAGGAAAGAAAAGATAAGCATGGAGAAGAAATGAAGGTGTGGTAGAAAGAGAAGAAGAAAGGAAAACCCAGTTGAAATGAACGTAGTTCATAGTGGCTCATGCGAATAGTAGTAGTAACTTCTCGGTGATTTGACTAACTTGGAGTGCTGATCCCACCTTAAATACGTTCTTATAGAATGCAAACACAATAACAAAAAATAGATGCAATAGTTATCGTCAGACATTGTGGTTCTTCCGATATGTTGAATTACAAAACGTTTCAACAACTGTAAGTCAACTAAATGACGAATTGATTCTAACGCAAGCAATAACGAATATTGCCGTCCGCACAGCGCCATCCTACGTGACATCGTGATCCCTTGAAATCTTATGACGTAATCTTCGTCCCCAAAAATATGGTTTTCAAAATTGAAATTTGAAATCAAGATCAGATTATTGTCAACAATGAAAACTCGTATTCCTGTGAAGTGTTTAACGCAGGCTGCAGCAATCACCTTGGTCAAGTAAAGATAAACTAAAATCACTTAAATCCTTTACAAGTTTTCTAGATAGTTTAACAGTTTTCTAGAAAATTTATCTATATTTACAAATTATTTGCGTGAGGAAAATTGGAAAGATGTTCACAATTGCCAAGAAACCGACGATAAATTCAATGTATAGTTTTCAATATTCCTGAAACATTACAACTCTAATTTTTACATACAACGTAAGATTACATAGAAATTGTACAGGGTGTCCCTTAAAAACCTCCCACATCTCAGAAGCCCAGGAAAAAAACTACAGTAGATATGATAATGAAATTGCACCACATCCTAGAGCATCTCAAAGAATTTATTTATTTATCTAGACAGCTTGGAGAGGGTACATCTCACGGCTAAGCCGGATGGTGCATTCCCATCTCCCACTCATTTCACCCAACAACTTTGACCGGGCCATTTCTCAAGATGCAAACAACATAACTTCCGACATTGCAGCACCATTACTCCTAAAACTTCACCACGCCCTGACACTACCCCTGACATTCTTGCTCTAGTGCGGGAACGTCGTCGTGCGCAGCGGTGATTCTACCGCACCAGTGACACTTCAGACAAGCCCCAATTTCTCCATACCAGACGCATACTTCAAGATAGACTCCGTGACTTCCATTCCCAACTATGGCAAGCCTTTCTTACCCGGGCCAATGTTTCCTCCTCTGATGATGTGTGGAAGATCCAGAGGAGCCTCCGAAACCCCTCCACTGCCATCACTCCGCTTCTCTTTCCCGGTACATCTAATCCCACATACGACCCGGCCAGAAAAGTTCAGATCTTCGGTGATATCCTTCAAACCCGTTTCTCTCCTCCTGTCATTGCGTCCCATCCCTCTACCCTGACCCTTATACCCTACTTGTCTCCTACCACCCAAGACGATGATTGGACCTTGGGTGTTTAGGAAGTGAAGGACGCACTGAAGAGAGTCAATATCAAGAAGGTGGGTGGCTCCGACAAGCTCCGTGGTGCCTATCTTCGCCATCTTCCTCACAACGCTATCCTTCTCACTAATATTTTCAATACTTGTCTCTCGGGTACTTTCCACTTCCATGGAAACATGCCACTATAATTCTTATCCTCAAGTCAGGGAAAAATCTTCGGGACCCTAACAACTATCGTCCCGTCAGCCTTCTTTCTCTCTTGGCAAACTCTTCAAACGCCTCGTCCTCGCCAAACTCACTCCTCTCCTTGAATCCTCTCAAGCTATTCGTCCCACCCAATTCGGATTGCGGCGCAATAAGTCTGCAGCTCTGCACACCTTGCGTCTGGCACAGGAATTAGCCCCCATAATCTCTCGGAGAATTGTCATTCCTGCAATCTTCTTTGACTTCTCATTCGCCTTTGACACTATTCGTCACGACTTACTCCGTCACAAAACCAACTCCTTAGTTCCTCCCGTTTTTCATCACCTTCTGTGCAGCTACCTATTTGGCCGAACCTTTCAGGTTCGATGCAACTGTTCCCTCTTCACCACCAGTCCCATCTGAGCAGGGGTTCCCCAGGTCTGGATACCCACTCTTTTCTCTCTTTTTCTTCACGACCTTCCTGAACCTCGGCATGTTTCCGAATTCCTGTACACAGATGACATCGCGTATGCGGCGCGCGCGTTCAAACTTCCTATGGCTATCTCTAATCTTCCATCTTCTACTACTCGCCTGGAAACTTAGAGTACTTCTAATGGGCTCACCCATTATAATTGAAACCCTCCAAGTGCCAAGCAATCATCTTCACTTTCCGCCACCTCTCTAGCAAGCCCTTTCAAAGTCTGCTGTCGCTCAAGTTCAAGGACACCACTGTGGCCTGGTCCACAAGTGTTAAGTACCTTGGGATCACGATGGACAGGAAACATCGCTGGTAAGACCATGCAAAATCTGTCTCTTCCAAAACGAACAACGCGCTTGCTCACCTTTCCCCACAGAAAGGTTCAGAAATCGCAGGATCCGGCTCAAGGCCTCCCAGGGATCTTACATCTAGTAAGTACGTGTTTGGCAACAAGGGGTTCCGAGCTGTGTGTGGCATTACTTCCACTTACTTGTGCTAAGCTCCTTCCTTTTTCTATCCTGACCTTCCTTGGTCACCACTTGTTCTTTTCGATCCCGACTCTAGTGGGTTGCTAGGGCTAGGGTATCTTTCATTTTCCTCGTTGTAATGTTTTGATGTAATATGTTTGGATATGCTGTAATTCAGGAGGGTTTTTAGTGGGTACGGTTGATTTATTCGACGAGTCCCACACGCGGGGAGAGTCATTTTGGCTCTGCTTAGTGTGAAACTGCATTTTCCCTACCTGTACAGAATTTTAGACCTCGGTGTCGACAAGCCGTAAAGCCCCACATACACACATCGACTCAAGGTGAAAATCAAAATCTATAAAGTGTGCATTCGCAGTTTTGCGCTTTATGTCTGCGAAACCTGGGTTACTACTTCTAGGTCAAACCATCAACGCCTTAATGTCATCGAGAACCGGTTCCTGCGGATAACTGTACGACCACCGCGGCGCACTCGCAACTCATATCTAAGATTTATTTCCATACTTGAACCTATCACCAAAATTATCTTTCTTCAAGCCCAGAAACTTCTCTGGAAGGCATTCCACGACCCCTCTCCTGACAACTCTTTTAAAAAATACTCCCGCCACCTCGCACGCAGAGTCAATCCTGTTGCAGTTAGGAAATATCCCTCAGATATTCTTAAACTCGCCATTTATACTTTCTATCCCTAACACACTATCAAAATTATAAACTTCAATACTTCTTCTACTTCTTCTTAGACCTGTTTCTCACCATCCCTTCATTTTAATCCCACCTATTCCGTTTAAACTAAACGAGAAACTCAGTAGCCGGTTTCCGGCGGACATGGCGCTCTAAATTTTCTGTTGCAGGAAGCATTGTCCAACAAACTGACCATGCGACCTTCCACGAGGAGCACCACCATGGTGCAGGCGTGGACAGCAGACTGTCACAACAATACTCATCTGTGTTAAATTTGTATTATTATGAAATTAAAAATTAGGATGCTGTACCTGTTTTAAAATCAGTTAGTAGAAGTATTTTGGTCTTACAATATAGATAGATTTTATTTTTTTCCTGAGTAAAAGAAGATTAGTCTTTGAAAAATCACGGGCAACATCGGGTAATCAGCTAGTAATACAATATTTCCTTTTCTGTTTTGATGAGAAGTATATTTATTAGTAGCATGTCAGTTATCACAATTATATCCTTTAAGTAAACAGACCGAGTAGGTCATTACTCTTAAACGCTTGCATGCGTTTAGATAGCAAATTCATATTATTTAATCTTGGTTTTGACTAAAATTGGCAATTTAACAAAGTATGGCGCATTTTTACGCTTATTTTTGTTTCCATCAATACATGGAACAGTAATATTGAAGTTGGTAAAGTTATTGGTAAAGTAACATTGAATAATGGTAACGTTATTTCACCATTTGCTCATTCATAGAGTGCACGGTAACTGCTCAAACTTCAAACACATGCCAAGGTTGTCTTCTGGAGATTCTTCTCTCATTGCAGGTCCAAACTGAACGTGTATGTTGAATGGTGTGGTGCTGCCTACAACGAGGAACCAGTAATGTTATATGTTGGTGGAGTCTTATAATTTCATTAAAAATATACACAAAATTGAAATAATCATCAGCTCAATCATTTAAAAAGGGCATATTCTAAGACTTTTTATTGCGAGTTTTAAAGAAGTACCAGAGACGTTTTTACTTTTGAGAAAACAAAGTTCTTATTTATCTCCATCCTGGCCCGGGTTTTTCTCCGTTTTTCCTTCGGGTAGAGGCGGATTTCTTATACAGGTTCTCTAGGCTTTGTCTAGGGGCGTGTTTATTGTAACAATAAATAGTGAATTGAGTTTTTTTTCAACTCTTATGATTTTTAAACACTATACTCAGAATAATCTATAGAACTTGTACATGTAAATTTACAAACATATTTGCGTTAAATTACAAACATATTGACATTATATGTGTATTATAACTCGCAGCTAACTTTTTATCTTATCCAGGAACTTTTGCTGAAATTTTTGAATCCGCCTCTGCCTTAGGGCCCTTGATCGGAATTGAAGGGATGGTCCCTTGCTTGCTTCCGGAGAGTAAATTAGTTTATTGTCCTTCACGTGGTCATACGCAGTTTGTACTGTTTTTTGACAATAAATTTATTATTAAATTTATTATTATTATTATTATTTGATGTAATATTCATGTGTTACTAAAAGATTACGCAAAATCTTGGAATTTAAAAACTAAATTAATATGATGCATGTTTGAAGACTAATCGATGATTCCTTACTTTCAATGCGACAGGGATTGTCTCCAGGTTGACAAAAAGATGTGCCACAGTGCAGAAGGTCACACGTCATTGATGATCCTTGTTTCGACTAAAAGAGAAAAATAGTTACTATGTTATATTATTCGCAGAAAATTATCGAGAATTTTTTTGTAGATACAGAGGGAACATATCTCAATTATCAACACCTGAGATTATTTTGAAATAAATCATTGGTGGTTTGTACGACACAAATGTGGTAAAATTGAGTTTGTATTACGTGGCGCTATTTGTTCAATGGTCATAATCTAAAAAATGTACAGATATTTTATGAACACGAAAGGTTTCAAGACAAGGTATCACCAATTTATACCTATAATGTACTTTGTTGATCTTCAAGTATGTAATTAAAAATAAAATAACATTGTCAACATCTGGTAGCAAAGAAGATGTGTTACTTGGTCAAAGTTAATGAGTCCTACGACTGGAGAGGTAACCCCTTCTACGTGACGACGCTTCCTGCTTGCACCCGGAGAGTTGAATATATTTTCCTCCAATACGCAATTTGTTTGATAGAAATAAATGTAACTTCAACGAACCACCTTTTAATAATCAATCTCAAGTGCCTATTCTTAAAGTATTTGCGTAGGTTTTAAAGAATAATATATAATAGCTGTTCACTTTGTTCAAGAAAACGAGAGTCAATGGCAGAATATTCAAGATTTACCATTATAAACTCGTCCAAAGAATCGCATGGCATCACCACTCGATCATTGCATTCTCTGGAAAATGGCATCATTTGAGGGCGCCGATGGGACACTGAAGACGTCATCATAAGAGTTGAATCATCCACTGACCCGTCACCCGAAGACATGGGATCTAAAGTAAGGAAACGAAATTATAAATATGTAGATAAAGTAAGAAAATGAAATTATAAATATGTTGTGTTTTCTTACACAGACTTATCAAAAACAGATTCGATCCCACAACACAAGAGATGTATTTTATGCAACTCTCCGATCACTAATTTATTTATTTATTTAAGATCTAACGGTGAGGTTTAGGCCATGAGTCTTGCTCGTCCACCTATCAATGATTTCGATGGAGAAATTGGAAAGGAGAGATGTGGGGTTGCCAGGAAACGTATGATACCGAACCGACATTGATCCGGAAAACGTGAGGGAAATCCCAGCTGAAACTCTCACCCAATCGAGCCAACCAGGAAATCGATTCCCTCCCTCCCGCTTAGTGATACGGAGGGAGCAAAGATACTATCACTAAACCTTCTCTTTAGGACCCAATAAGTTGTTCATACAAAAAAAAACCCTCTCTTATGAAAAAAAAATTCAGTCTTGATGAATATTTTACTTTATCATATACATAGTACATAAAAAGTATTGTAATCGTGAAAAAAAAATCCAAAGTGAGATTTCACCGGAAATATCCGTCTTGGCAGTTCCTGATTCTGAAAAAAGTGGTTTTTGGCACAATGTCCGTCCGTCTGTGCGCAGAGCTTCTAAGTAAATGGATGCATCAATTTAATTCGCATTTCGTATTTATGGTAAAATTTACTTGTTGTCGATGAACGTGCTCTAATTTCTTTTATCTTTACAACAAAGGATACTTCATATGAAGGTCATAAAACTCTTTTGAATGTTTCTCAAAAACGGCTCCAACCATTTTGCTTAAACTTTCTGTACGTAAAGTACAATTAGTATGCATTACATCCATATTAACGGTGTTTCGCTGGAAAGTTTGGAATAGACGCAGTGCCTGCTACACTTTCACATTAGTTTACTGTTTCAAGAAGTTTGAATAATATTTAGCAGTGTAAATGGACCAATCAGACGTAGAGTTCACTTTTCGTCAACTGAAATAAAACATATGATAATGATAAAATACGTAGGAAGGCAGCAAACGCACTGCAGGTACATCTCCTTCTGTCTACAATGAAATTACATTCCCATAACACTTTTACGATATTTATAAGACTGATATGTCGCTATATGTTGTGAAGTAATATTCTGAATATTTATTTTACTTTCAAATTTCAAATAAAAGACGGTAATAAGTTCATCTTGCGACTTTGAATATGAATAGAGCACTGGAAAACTTTCTAAATATAGAGGACCACGCCAGATATGACCTTTTCACTATATAATTTTTTTCTCTCTGTGCTGCAGACGGAGAAACGTATATGAGAAAGTATGTGGAATGGCCTTGCACCTCTAGTTTGTTGATTGTTGAGGTAACTATCGGTGGGAATGTTGTGTGTCATGTTATGTTAGTGGTTTATATGACTTGATACGTGAGCATATGGTTTTTCGTATTCACGCAAAGTCGTGTTTAAAGTACTACCAGGAGTAGGATTTTTCATATCTTGGATGATATGTTTAATTAAAAGAATTTTTCCATGAGTAATGTAGCTAATCTAATATATGTATCTAATAATATGTATAATTCATTGTTATGATACTAGTTCCAACGTGTTAGAAAATTTTAATTAAATGAATTATTTTAAACACATAGAATGAACTTAAAAGAGGTTTAAGGGTAGAAAGCGGTACAAATTACATATAAAAAGCGATACAAAATATAGGGTAAATAATAAAAATCAACCAGTATCATCTCCTTAACATAGACGATCGTGTATCCGATTTATTTTTACTCGACGAAAATATGCAATTTTATCGCCATGCCTTTATAGACAGTCAAAAACACAGACCTATATTTAATCAATACGTCTTTTCTTCCTGTGTGGGAAGTGAAAGTTGGTCCCTCTTCCGTTTATAATAATAGTAGCCGCTTTATTACTCTTTTGTAGTAAACAATTTCTAAAGATTTTTCTTACTTTTAAGAAAAATATTCTCTCGCGCATGTGTTGGAAACGTTCTTTCTAAATTTTTCCTTATGCTGGCTACGGTTTCTGAATAAAGTAATTTATAAATTTGAGAATGTAATTAAATAATTCAATTATTTAATCTACGATCTCCATATGTGTGTGTTATACGTTATGCCAAAAACCACTTTTCCAGAATAAAGGATCAACAAAACGAATGTTTCCGTCAAAATTTCGCTTTCGATTTTGTTCACGATAACAAAATACTATACACTTCGAATATAAGAAAGTAAAAAAGGCATGATTCATTGACCTCATTAAAAGAGTAATTTTAGAGGCCAATATACATGTGGATAAAGCAAAGGGGTAAGCCTATTTATTGATTGAGTAGACCAGCCCTTCTGCTGCACCCCGATATAACAACAGACTTGTTGATAGTGTGAATGTAGATCTGTTGGTAATAGACAGGATTGGCTCCTTCAACAACGAATGTATTCTTCCGTGGAGGAGGAAATTCGCTCGAAGTTCTACTCCGCGTCATCATTAAAACACACTTTACGGCATTCTGAATTGTTTAATCTCACATTCAGTGGATGTGACACCATGCCAAATCTTTTTGGATAGGGAAATAAAATAACTATTTTCGATTTTAAAAAAATAATGTAATAACGCTTGGTTTTACCGAAAGGTAGAGCTCTAATGTTCTATTCACTGCACCTCTGTATGGTTCAATCACGCGAGAACGTGTCAGGTACTGGGGTTCAGAATGAAGTACAGAATAAACTAGTGATACAACACCATTGCACATACTTTCTCATACACGCTTTTCTGTTTGCAGCATTAAGTGACAAAAAATTATTTTATAAAACTGTTTTTGTTTTACATATTACTTTTAATTTTGGTCATCTTCACGTACTCTATTCGAATCGGTTATTATAGAATTACTTTAACTACCATTGAAATATAAGCTGTCTCCAATTTGCAAATTCAGCCGTTTGTTTTTGGGGGAGAATAGCTAGGAAATATTTATAATATATTTCAAACAATAAACAAATTATTGAGATATTATCGATGCGCGCTCAAATCATACGTATATTCTTACGTAATCTTTCATTCTAGTCAAGAAGAAAATGTTTGCAATTTAAAATTGCATATATGTACACAATCACACTTTCTCTGTCTGATCAATATATCACACCGTGCCTTTATAGACAGTCAAAAACACAGATCTACATTTAATCAATGCGGCTTTTCTTTATTTCACCCATTATGTCAACCTTCACAGTTAACATAATGGTATAACACACACATATTGAGACCGTAGATTAAATAATTGAATTATTTAATTACATTCTCAAAAATTTATAAATTACTTTATTCAGAAACCGTAGCCAGCATAAGGAAAAATTTGAGAATGTAATTAAATAATTCAATTATTTAATCTACGGTCTCAATATGTGTGTGTTATACCATTATGTTAACTGTGAAGGTTGACATAATGGGTGAAATAAAGAAAAGCCGCATTGATTAAATGTAGATCTGTGTTTTTGACTGTCTATAAAGGCACGGTGTGATATATTGATCAGACAGAGAAAGTGTGATTGTGTACATATATGCAATTTTAAATTGCAAACATTTTCTTCTTGACTAGAATGAAAGATTACGTAAGAATATACGTATGATTTGAGCGCGCATCGATAATATCTCAATAATTTGTTTATTGTTTGAAATATATTATAAATATTTCCTAGCTATTCTCCCCCAAAAACAAACGGCTGAATTTGCAAATTGGAGACAGCTTATATTTCAATGGTAGTTAAAGTAATTCTATAATAACCGATTCGAATAGAGTACGTGAAGATGACCAAAATTAAAAGTAATATGTAAAACAAAAACAGTTTTATAAAATAATTTTTTGTCACTTAATGCTGCAAACAGAAAAGCGTGTATGAGGAAGTATGTGCAATGGTGTTGTATCACTAGTTTATTCTGTACTTCATTCTGAACCCCAGTACCTGACACGTTCTCGCGTGATTGAACCATACAGAGGTGCAGTGAATAGAACATTAGAGCTCTACCTTTCGGTAAAACCAAGCGTTATTACATTATTTTTTTAAAATCGAAAATAGTTATTTTATTTCCCTATCCAAAAAGATTTGGCATGGTGTCACATCCACTGAATGTGAGATTAAACAATTCAGAATGCCGTAAAGTGTGTTTTAATGATGACGCGGAGTAGAACTTCGAGCGAATTTCCTCCTCCACGGAAGAATACATTCGTTGTTGAAGGAGCCAATCCTGTCTATTACCAACAGATCTACATTCACACTATCAACAAGTCTGTTGTTATATCGGGGTGCAGCAGAAGGGCTGGTCTACTCAATCAATAAATAGGCTTACCCCTTTGCTTTATCCACATGTATATTGGCCTCTAAAATTACTCTTTTAATGAGGTCAATGAATCATGCCTTTTTTACTTTCTTATATTCGAAGTGTATAGTATTTTGTTATCGTGAACAAAATCGAAAGCGAAATTTTGACGGAAACATTCGTTTTGTTGATCCTTTATTCTGGAAAAGTGGTTTTTGGCATAACGTATAACACACACATATGGAGATCGTAGATTAAATAATTGAATTATTTAATTACATTCTCAAATTTATAAATTACTTTATTCAGAAACCGTAGCCAGCATAAGGAAAAATTTAGAAAGAACGTTTCCAACACATGCGCGAGAGAATATTTTTCTTAAAAGTAAGAAAAATCTTTAGAAATTGTTTACTACAAAAGAGTAATAAAGCGGCTACTATTATTATTAACGGAAGAGGGACCAACTTTCACTTCCCACACAGGAAGAAACCACATGTGCAAGTAGGTAGCAACATTTGGGAGTGCGAACCTTATAATAAACAATTGTTAAAATATTTTCTGAAAGAGAGGCCAGTGAGGGACGGGTCTCAGGGAGTATTATTTTCCCAGTGCACTAATAAAACACGTGCAAATTGTTTAGTTCAAACGAACAAGGATCCTCGCGGTCGCACAGCTGAAAAAGAACCGCAAAATTGTTAAGAAAGATCCTCATAAAATCCATCTTTTGAAATAACCAGGGAGTGGACCGTCGCGTAGTATCTTTGGGGACATCCTCCGCAGAGGGATGCTAAAATTAGGTGAAAATTAATATTTGAAGGGTCGCGGCAGGCTACCGCAAAAGAATTCTAAAAGCAAGTGATAAAACCATAGTTCTCTGAGTGCGTAGGAGACTGAGTGCAGGTCGCGGCATGAGTCAAACAGGAGGGGTCGCACGTGTTCGAGGGAGACCCTCTGAACCGACGTTAAACAATAAAACCCAGGATATGTTAAAAGAATAGGATACGCAACTGCGCAGATTTTACGAGAAAGTTATTGTTTGAAAATCCAAAATGGAGGACATGACCTACTAACGGGCGAGCTGAATCTTCGCCCAAAGATGGAATACAAAATTCACGAATCAAGAAATGGAGGGGATGAGAGTTAAGCGCGCATTGGCAACACGACATTTTCAAAATGTTCTAGAAGGTTTCCATGAGAAATCACCAATCAAAATTGTAGTGGGGGAAAGTGCAGGCAATGCACATTGGAGAATTGAAATGTAAAGAAGGGGAGGTCACGTGAGGAATTTTTGCGCTAAAAGAGCGAGCGCAAGAGCATTCAGGGGGGGATTCGAGTCAAAATTCGCATCTTGAAATTATTTTGTTCGGAGTGCTACAAAATTTATCTCCACGATTGAAAAGTTTAATTGAACATTCTGAGATTTCGAAACTTTTAGTTTTGCTGACGGAATAATAGTACGCGGAGTCGAGTGTATTTGGTTCGCGATGAAAACTAGTTCAGTTCGGCAGTAAGAGAATCATACGTGCAGTGATTAATTGCATCATCAGAATAATAATCGATGATCATTGACAGTCCGTGAATCTACAGAGACTCTCGAAACAAGTTCGTGATATGGCAGACTATTGATCACGCAGTGAGTAGACTTTTGCGAATAGAAATCATCAAAGACGGTGTTGAATAAGTCGCCAAAGGATCATTTTGAATAATTGTATGTCGATACAAGGCAGCATTCTTGTGTAGAACAAATACCGTGGAATCACTCTCATTTAAGCCAGAGAGCATTCTTTCAAGTAATTAAGTGACCACGTAGATCTAAGTAAATGTCGCAATGAACGATTAATAAAAATTAACTCAGCGTCATTACCGGAGAGAATAGCAACACTGGAACAGTTCGCGATAGCTGATGAATGAGAGGTCAACGCTGCTAAGGAGCTACGAGGTCGAGTCTTTTGCTGAGCGGGAATCGAAGTGGAGTCTTCAACATCCACGCTACGAATCACTGAGATAACTTGATCATCTTCGAGGAGACTATCATTGACACGTGTAAAAAGTAATTTCTAAGGCTATTTAAATTGTGAAAAGTGTAATTAGGCAACGTGATTAATAAAAGCAATGAAGTGTTGTAAGTGCAAAGACCTTCCACGCACGCTGAAGTTTGGTGAGTAACAATTTATGACGGACAAAGGGATCCGTAGCGCTCTATGCGATACAATGTGTAGTCCATTCAACATTTTTGATGTATTTGTAATGAGTGAAAAGTGAGTGATTGTGTATGTTAATCAAACAGGTAATTTTTTAGTGTAATAAATGTCATTAATATCGTTTGAATACCAGATTGATGTATTTTTATTGTTCGGTGTTCCCAAAGAAGTGAGAATTCAGGCCCCACCCTTTAGGTCATTAGGATAATTAATTACTGGTTAATTAATTAACTAATTAATTCATCCTCTTCAAAATTTATTTGGTAACAGAGGAAGATAGTGTGAAGAAGATCAACAACGGAATATAAGACTAATTAGTGACAGGCAACTATAAACAGTTCAAAGAAATTTGTTTATAAAATTTCATTAAATTTATTAATAACAATTTTCATAATTGTTATTAAATTTATTATCATTAAATTTATCTTGTTGGTTTCAATTGGCGCCCGAACAGGGATCCGAATTGTGTATAATAATATATATGATTACTAAATTTGTTTATAACAATTTTTTAAATTGTTGTTAAATTTAAATAATAATTTTCCTTCCCGTTTATATATATGTGTATGTTCTTTACACGTAGTTTGAATGTGTCCAATCGCGGGTTTGCAAAGAATATTGTTAACTAGATATGTCATGTGTTTACATTTTTTCCTTTCCCCTTTCAATTCTTTTGATTACTTTACGTTTTAATTACATTATTTTATAACATGAGATCTTTACGCTGCGCAAGTTAACGTATCAGGTGTCTCAATTGCCTTCTTTGCTTTTGTATAAGTTGAATGATATGTTTAATGAAAATACTTTTTACATGTCTAGTGTAGCATAATTTCTTTAATTCATTGTTAGGATTCTGTTTCCGACGTTTTTAAAAAACTTTAATTAAATAAAATATTTTAAACTCATAGAAACAAGAGATATATAAAACGGATAAAATAAGTGTAAATAATGAAATTCAAACAGTGTCACCTCCTTATCATAGATGATCATTATTCCTCTTTATTTTTACTCGACAGAAATTTTTAAATTGAAACAATTTTATTTTTGCCTATATTTAAAGATTATATAATAATAAAGTGTTTTTTCAGCTCGCATCGATAATATCTCAATAACCAATGTCAATGATAGTTAAAGTATTTCTATGATAAACGATTTGAACGAAGACGACCAAAATATAAAAGACAGACTATGCCAAAAATAACACTTTCATTAAAGAACTTTTTATTACTCATCGCGGCAGATGGAGAAACGTATATGAGAAAGAATGTGCATTGGTTTTGCACCGTCTTCTTATTGTCCCAAACTTTATCCTGTCGTACTTGTGGAACAATCACCACATTAAAAATCATAATTGGACAGGAATGTTCGTTAACTCGGTGACAAATAACATTCCACAATTTTAGTACTCTTGTTAGGATCGGTGGCTTCAGTAACATTGGAGCGGAAATATGTTTGCAAGTATCTCGTGTACCCCTTTACGATGCTCCCAAAAATTGAATTTAGCTTCCTAATGACTTAATGAAGCAAATATCCACCATCAATCACTGAAAAGTTATTGTGACTCTTAACTAAATGGATATCGATTGTTTAGAATGCGCCGCATAATGAAGGTTTAGTTCCCTTCATCATGCCTCCTTCCGTGAATAGCGACAGAGGAATAGGTGTCAATTCAAAAGGGAAAAATTAGTTTAGGCCTGTTTTTGACTGCTTAGCCACAAAAATTCTGTGGAAGAGTAATTCTGGGACAACTGCATTCTTGCAATGGAATGGAATGTTTCCGTACGTACTGCCAACAGTCTATTCAAACCAGCGTAATGAGATAGGTGGCGGTTAGCATGATCTATATCATCTATTCTATTATTACTATAACTTAATTACTATTGTAATTTACTGTAACGTTCCAAACTATTACTATATTTTAAACTTAGGGAACCTCGTAATTATTATGTCACAGGCAAAGTTATCAATGTACTTATATATTTAAGTACATGAATGTATGACAGAAAGGAAATTCCAAAAATATTCACATGCAATAGATTACTCGTGTCAGTATAATTTCATAAAATACGTCTATTAATTCCTTTGTCTGTATCTCCTTAAGTATACGTACTGCAAAAATGTCCCCCAAGGGGACTTACATATAGTAAGTACGTGTTTGGCAAACACGGGGCCCCGAGCTGAGTCTGGCATTACTTCCACTTACTTGTGCGAGGCTCCTTCCTTTCTCTTTCCTGACCTTCCTTGGTCACCTCTTGTTCTTTTCAATCCCGATGCTATTATGGCTAGGGTATCTTTCATTTTCCTCATTTTTAGTAATGTTTTGATATATTGTAATTCAGGAGGGTTTTTAGTGGGTACGGTTGAGTCATTCGGCGAGTCCCACATGCGGGGAGAGTCATGTTGGCTCTCCTTAGTGCGTAACTGCAATTTCCCTACCTGTACAGAATTTTAGGGCTCTAATGACCTCGATGTCGACAAGCCGTAAAGCCCCACAAAAATGATATTGTGTTGGCTTTGAAGAAAATATATTAATCTTTAAATTTGTTTCTCATAAATTTTGTTGAAGGAGTTGTCGCTTAGAAATCATTTCGCAATGTCAATCGTAAATTGACAACTTTTACACTTTTTGAAGAAAAAAATCATTTTTTTAAAAGCTGTATCCCAATAACAATTCCAGCGAATAAGCTCATTTAAGAACCATGCTTAGGAATTTTACTCTAATATAGAAAACGCAAGAATGATAAATGCATCCTTAAAAAGTTATTTGAATAAATCAAAGACAATATCAAAAATTTCGACAATTTTTCCGCCCCAAGTGGTGCGCGGTGACGCGGCGAGGTCGAAATTAATAAAATAAAATACACATCACAATCCCGTAAAAACAATTTGTATTCTAAAAATACAAAGGATCACTGTTTCTTCTCGAGACTTCAGATGTGCTAGTTTTTTACGAGCGAGGTAGAAAGAGGTTGAAAATAACAACACACGACTATTTTTAAATACTCAAGTACGTAGAAGAATTCAAATACAACAATTAACAGTAGTTTACATGTAAATTAACACCATAATAAAAATACAAAAAAATAAATAAATTTATACATGAATAGTATTAAAATTATTTTACGAAACAGCAAACTGTTATTTAGGATGTTGAGGGTTAAAATGAAGGCAATTAATAAAACATTTAATTTAAGATTAATTGGATAATTAAAATAAATGTTGAAAAGAATAAAATTAAAATTTTTCCTACAAAATTAAATTTATCAATGAACAGTATTTAATAAAGATTTCTACAACGACTCTTTCAATCAATTTAAAAACAATCACACTAGCAATGAACTAGCACACCTGAGAAATCTCACACAAGAAACGAAACTAGTCTGAGTTTTTGGAAGCCAAATTGTTTTACGAATATGTGGCGTGTATTGTATTTTATTTTATTAATTTGAATCAAAATTAAACTGTCAGCTAAAAAACTCAGGTCATTTTTCTTTATTAGTTTTATCCGGAGTTTTTCCTGAAACGACCCCTGTTTGAGCGAATTAGCCTGGGTTAGTTTGTTTGATATGGCGGCGCCAGAACTATCCTCATCCTTCTCCATATTCGCACTACAGTCAATGTAATACACTACCGCAGGAATCATCTTCTTACCATTTTGAATTGCTGTCTGCTGTCCTCCAACGTTGTCATTGTTTTCTGGTAGGAATTGTGGCTGTGGAGGGCCGATTTTAAAAGAATTTTCATCGCAAGGCTCATAGGCGATGGAACACATTCCTTAAAACAAAAGACAACGAAATAAATCAACCGTATTAGTATTTTCAAACAATGTATTTGATGATACTTGAGGACTCCGCGACATCAGTTCCTATTTCGAACTCAAAGTAAAAGCCTTTTCTTCTTTAATAGAAAAAGAAAATTTGATTGCATCTGTTTGATATTTTCATAAAGTTCTTGTCAATATCTTACCCACTTCCTGGCGCATACAAATCTTGTAGTCCTGATTTGCTAGATGTCTCCCATTAATGGCGTAATTCATTGTCTGAATCATCCCTATACACACAAAATAAACAGTTACACAAATGGTGGTTAAAATTAACACCAGAAGCATTTTTTAGAAAAAAAGTCATCATTATACAAAATATTACGTTGTGAAGTCTCACAAACAACTTGTCGATTTCTCACAAAAATTCCTGCGCAACAAGAGTCTTTATAAATACTGAAATTGTTTAAGTAAACATTATTTTTTAAATACTCTTTTATTTCTCATTTTTTATCACGTTTGGTTGTCATGATTTCTGGTGTGACTCCTAATTACTCCTTTTGGGTCTTACTAGAGGATGTGTTTTCATGGCCTATAGGTAACCAAGGTGTCCTGTAGGTAAGTGAACTAATAAACCGCATTTCCTGTGATTTACATAAGTGATTCTGAACTCCGCTATGATACGATTAGTTTGAAGTCCTTATTTAAGATTGATTTTAATTTGGACGGAAAGTTCCTTTTTTGACGTACAATAATCATTCTTTCAATGATCTCGAAATTATACTTCTTGACTGATTTGCCAAGTTAATGTCAAATTTATTTTCCACATCTTCGACCCAAGTAATCTGCCTTACAGCCCGAAGTTATTAATCTTATGAATTTTCGGAAGGTTAATACAATTATATTTTTTTATTATTCATCGTCCTTCTAAAACTTTTCCCCGTATCTCTCTTGGTACCATTTTTGTCATTTTTTCTGATATATTGAGTAAGTTATAATAAACATGTTTTCTTTCTAAGTCTTCAGCTCTTCAACTCAATTTGCCATTGCGTTGCTTTTTAGCCGGATGCTAGGAGACGCGTGGCAATAAATCTCCGGAGTAACGATGACCAGAGCTAAATGTAGCGAAAATACATTCTGAGTGTGCTTGTTGAAATTCCCTTAATAGTCCAGTCATACTGTGTTCAAAGAACTGTCCACCCGGAATGTTTTGAAGAAGTGCTCTTTCATGGTTTCATGGTTCTGATTACGAATTTCAACTTTGTCCCCTCCAGAAAGTTCGAGAAATATGAAAAAACCCGCCCTCTTTTCGTGTTTTTGATGAATTTCATGAAGACTCTACGAAGATAACACCACTTTGTAAAAATTAACTACACAAAGTTTCCTACAACGCTCATCCCTTTGTTTTTTTGTCAGGTGAATTCCTAGCCTGCAAGAGGTCGTGTAATTTACACTTTAGCATTTTGAAATTTTTTGTTTGAAAGTAGTGGAAAAGTTCTGAAATTTTCGTTTTTTCTGTACGTTAAGAAGCTGAATACGATTTCTGATTTATCCACTTCGAAAAATTTCTGAAAGTATGAAAAATCATGGAAAAACTACAAAAATTACGCCTCTTTTTAGTATTTTTTTACATATTACAGGAAACACGCAAGTTGCAAAAGAAAATACCAACGCAGCAAGAACCTAGAGGAAATTTTCTGTAATCTATTCCTGTGTGTGTTTTTGCCAGACACAGGTTTTACCAGTTAAAAATTTGGTGCTTTACTTTTAACGCGATACATCTTACTTTTTGACGAAAATGTTTCATTACAAAAATAAAGCTGCAAACATTTCCGACAAGTTACATCTTTGCTTTTTCTGTTTGACAAATAATTTGCCAGTTACAGCGCGTCGAATGTTTACTCCCGCAGAACTCAAATATCCAACAAGAAAGGGATAACGTTTGCCCCGCATAATATATTTTCAGTTTATGCTGTCAAACGGTCCTACAGCCTCTTGCACGTAATATATAGTTAAGTTACATAGTGAAAAGCACTAAACGCAAATACATAAAGATCGTCAAATAAATAATAGTTAATATTTTTTCCCATTCAGTTTCGTTCTCTCTATAGACTTTGAATCCGCGGGTCGGAGGGTGGGAACAGAAGTGGGTTGAGTACCGCAGCGCCGCAAGTCACTGAATAACTGAATATTTTTACATTTTGTATCGCATTCGTGAATGGAATCCATGAATACATTTACATGGCTTACTTACATGGCCATGGTGCGTATACCTAATCTGAGTAACCCTTGTTACGACGTGTCTCCGGATGTGCCCTTGAGAACAGTTGGTTTCGAATATCAGGACCCCCCTACGACGTATAGTGGGAATCTGAGACCATACTGAGCTATTTATTTCTTGACATTCGTCGAGGCAAAAACATAAGATGTCCGAGAATTTCCCAACATTTCACCAGAAAGGACGGACACACCCGATGGACCTGAACAATAACAGATCGGTTCAGAAAATGCGAGATAAAATAAATGTCTGGCCAGGCACGCTACACCATCCATCGTGGGAACAATACCCACACTCCCCCTCTCCCACAAAAAAAAACGTACTTAAGTTAACGGAAGATAAATGTAACGAAAGGTATGGCGCACCGGTGACTTTTTGTCTTAGGACAGAAATTAGCAACACACAGAGAGTATTGGGAGCAATGGGAGTGCGCACAACGATGATTAAAACTGCAGACAGATGAAACTCTCCTGCGGCTGTCTTAACGTCGACTTAAATGGCACTGCGCACTCTGACGACGAACTGTCACCGTAGAACACTCTTATTTCTGACTTCTGACAGTAAGTCACCGTTATGTGGTACCCCTAATACAAGTGTTAATAGTTTTAGAAATCATCTTAAAAGTTAAAAAGTTAAACGAAATGTCAACATCGTTAATTGACGATTAACATATTAACCTTTTTCTGTCAAGATATTTCACGTCAAATTTTGGGCCAGACCAATACTTTTGGTTCCGGCCTTGTGGTGACTTTCTGCAAGTCACTCACTAATAGAACGTACTAATAGAACTTCCTTGGTAACTCTTGTCTATCGTTGTCAAGACGGTTGACAAGATGTTTGCGGTGTTTGACTTTCGGAATGGCTTTTTTTACTACCTTTAATGAAAAACAACAGTTTTGGAAAGAACAAAATTAGTCAAGTGACCTTTTTTAGCAAAAGTCCAAAATCAATCTGCTGATAAAATCACACAAAAAGAAAGTCAGATCAATTTATAGTATCTATTAGTTCATGAAATTTACCGAAAATTTGAATAATTAACCCTAAATCACCGCTTTCAAATCGACGTTTCGAAAACTCGCTTAGAATGCCTATTCAAAACAAATGACATATTCTGTTAAAATTTCACGTCCTGTTTTTAATACTTTTCTCTCTGCATTGATGAAAAAGTTCGACAGGACTACCAGTCAAAAATGTTCACCCATTTGAAAGTAAAGCATCAAAAATTCAGGAAATTTCTTTGAAGAGACTTGATTTTACGACTTTTACTTTTAAAAACTTGATACTACCTTAATTAGTTACATATATGTATTAAAATAATATATCATGCCATCAGCGTCAGTGAAAAAAACAAAAAAACATGTAAAATCGTAAAACGCAAAAATCGTTTTCATATCTTTAAATTAACAATGTTTACGTACTAAATCCGAGATGATATCTCAAACAGTTCTTGAGATAATAGTGAAAACAGCTAACATTCGAGGAAGCACCTTTTACTCTAATTCACCCATGTAAAATCAGAATCTGGAAAACGTTTTTAGTGAATTCTGCAGGTAGATTCTGAAAAATAAAGCAGGGTCGTATGACGCAGAACTCCACGTAAAAATTTGGAGGGAGCATATCATTAATAACAAAAAAGCATTACGGTTCCGTCTTCCGTAGGAGATACAATGACAGAAAGACAGTAAGGTGTGTAAAGAGGTTCATTATGGGAAATAAGGAAGTGACATAGGTGATCAAGGTTCAAGAAAGAATTACAATAGATGTTCCAAGTTCTGCCCATTAACAGCGATGCAGTTCTCGTTCCGACGTCGCATGGATTGGCAAGTATTTTCTGCCAAGATTCTCGCGAATCCCCGCGATGTCGGTGAGAGGTCAGTATCCGTGCCAATGGACCAAAATATTGAACATCTGTTGCAATTTGTTGAGGTTGAAATTGAACACCTATAACACCTCATTTCCTGACAATGTACTTTTCACACCTTTTTGTTTTGTATCCTTTCTCTTGTTTTTTGTCATTGCATCTCCTTCGGGAGACATTTCCGGACATATATACCTTAAAGATTTTTTATTCCTATTAACGTGATCTATCATCCTTCCAATTTTTAAGAGGAGTTGTGGGACAATCTCTGTATATATAGTCCATCGTAACAGATTTAAGTGACGTTGTCCTGAGTGAGTCACTCGTTCATCAAGCAGAGAAATACTTTTATAGGAACGTAAAACTTTGACGGAATGTTGCAAACTTACAGTATAGGCTCATTAGGAAAGGATTTCTCGTAACTTCTACATAAGGGATAATATAAGAAAGTGAAATAGTATTTTTCAAACTTCATGAACTTATAACGGTTTGTTTCACGAACTTACAACACGATATCGTAATGGTTTTTGGACGTGAAAGTGGTATTTTGTCTACACCAAATTAAAGCGAACCGTATCATTACAACTGTATCGTTGCAACAAAAACTGTCAGGGCTGACGCTCGTTTGAATAACGTGGCGCCCTGATTTACGTCAGAGAACAGCGCGGCAGTGGCCGCGCGCTCAAACAGTTACGACTGCTGGAGCGTTCTGCTCGGCAGTGCGGCTGCGAGTGTCGAGGCTGGTCGGCGAGCCTGTCTGCCGCCCGACTGGTGCGGCGCAGCGGCCGAGGAGAGCAGAGGCGGGCACCGGCTGCATGAAGTACGCCGGTCGCAACAGAACAGGCTACGATTAAAGAGCTGCACCATAGACCCCACCGGGTCTGTGCATCGCTACGACGAGGCTACGAATTAATTGGAATACTTCAAGCAACTTCACGACATCATTACAGGGAAGACTTACAATCTTTCAGGAAGGTCGCTGCTCTGCTGCCTTTCAAGACATTTTTCATTATCTATTTTTATTGTACGAGTACATAGTATTTTTCGTCGAACCAGTCAATTTTAGTTCAATAAATCTCATTTTAAAGATTTTATTGGGTTAGCGGATTATAACAAAAACTCCCGGGTGAAACCGGACAGTAATACTGATCAAGACATTCAGATTCCTTGTACACTTTAAATTGTATCCACAAATCATCTATTTATTTCCATTTGTGATCTGTATTCCGGGTGCAATAATTGTCTTATTTTGTGTTTCTGTTGTATTATTATTCTGCTGTATATTTATTCAATCTGTTGTAGTGGAACTTTAAATACAGTTGTTTGGTTTTGGACACGAGCTTGATAGGTTGAAATGAGATGTAGATTAACATTGAAAACAGAAGCATACCTGATCTTTCTCGAAAATACTGCAAACAACCTGAAGGAGCTCTTTGTTGAAATTCCATTTGAGAGATCTGTAAGAAAAAACCCTCCTTGTTCTCACATTCTTATTATAAAAAATATACACTTACTTAAATTTTTACCTTTATTTCCCACATTCTATCAAAGTTACCTCGACTCATGTTAATTCTAATCTTGATTGGTTCTTGAGCTGTATCAATATCATAATATACTGAAATGTTAATAGAGTTAAAGCTGTATAAAATATTTTAAATGAAATACACTATATATTTTACGAATATAATGGATTACATACTGTGTTGTCCGTGGTTAGTACCACATAATCTAATATCCGGTCCTGGACCTCCAGTAATAACCAAAATATCTGAGTCACATACTCCAGTTCTTCTATTTGGTTGACCCTGGTAAAATAAAACAGGAAAGTAATGATAACAAGAATGCTTAATCTTATTTCTAAACGGTAAATTTCTGTACATATTGATCAAGGATTCGTGTGATGGCAGAAAAAATAGTACATTTCAGATGAAAATGAAATGTACATAGTTTTTTCTGCCATCACACGAATCCTTGATCACCAAAAAACATTTATCAACACATATAATATTATACATACTTTAAAGAAATAGGATTCTCACATTTTTCCCTGTACTATTTGCTTTATAATTTAATTCAAAACTTCCCTTAAATTCAGACAGTCATAAGTTCATTAACAACCCCCTAGGTTTTGGTACTCATGTCTGTTTTGACACTTTAGATCATTGGAAGAGAGGTCACGTGCCTTAAGGTTCGCGTGGAGTGCGTGTCTGGGTTAATGGTAGCGACTGTTTTAAAGTTATTTCACAGTTAAATGATACAGTTCACTGCAGAACCAAGAACGCGGACCAAGCCTGCAGTTCTCGCCAACTGTGACCAATGAACCAGGGGATTTACGGGAGGACCTTGAAAAAGGTCATGGATTTGGTATAGCTCTGGAGTTGGACGTACTAATGGTTATTCTGAGTTTTCGACATTCAGACTTTGTCGTTCACGACACCATCTCGTAAAAATGGAGGTGAAATTACTTTTTTTGCAATCATTTCATTTTCGGTGTCAGCTACAACAAAAGTAATTATAATAAAATTAGATCATGTAGTCTTCAACAATTTACTATAGGATTAATAGATTTGGGGTACAAGAGATTTAAAATTGTGGAATTTTCAAAATTTTTTGATTTTTAACTTTTTTCCATGGTTTTGACATTATTTCTGGATCATATTTTACTTTCACTTATTTCTTCATGTAATACGTCTAAACCCCTTTAAGTACAATATACAGCGAAACTCTCATTAAGGGACACATCTAAATGGCAAATTAATTTACATAATGGACACACATTCACTCCCAACCTGACAGAATCCTTCCACGGAATAGTACTTTTCAAGCATGTTTCGCTGAGAAACCGGACTTGAAACATACTTTTGCTGCACTTTTCCACGTTTAAAGCGTATTTTGAAACACTGTTTGCTTATACTTTCTGATACGCTATCGAAACGTACTTTACACGTGGTTGGAACGAGTTTTAATGCGTTAATAATCAGTAACACACCCAAAACATGCTTTCTCGCAGAGAGTGAAACACACGTAAAACAATCTTTTCACACGCCTCACATTGTTTATTACACGTTCTGAAACGCGCTTGTCACATGCTTTTCCTGCTGCCGTCGAAACTTACTTTAAAGTGTGTTTCGAAACGTGCTTGTCACATCTTTTAACGTGTGACATACTAAGGTGCACGCCTGGGCCACGGACTGGCCCAACTGAACTCACAGGCACACATCAGTTGAAGGTAAACATTTTAAAATGGAAGAAGAGGTGTTAAAGAACAAGTGCATCAATGCATTGAGGAATAATTTTGTATACTACCCTTCCCAAAAATATAAAAGATATAAATAAATTGAATCCCTTTAAATTTTTAAAAAGTTTTCTAACGTGCTATTGTTTCTATAATGTGAAAGAATTTACATGTTTTAATAAAATAAGTTTGTGAGCGTTTCAATGTTCCAATAAATATTGTTTTTCTCATGACTTCGGATGATGTAAGTGATGTTAATATCTCTTATATTTTATCAAGCCATTGTTCTAGCATTCTAGATACTGATTAAATTCCTTTTATCATGCATGTTATTCTTGCTCCTTTTTGTTTTCAATAGTTCATTTGTAACTGTACGCAACCTTGACATGGCCCCATCCTAGCCCCTGGTTTTTCTCCGGTTCTCTTCTGGGTAGTGGCGGATTTTCTTCGGGCGGGAATGTCATTAAGACCTTTGTTTTATTAATGTCGAATTTTTACTGTACTAATATCTACAATTTACTTTGGAATAATAAATGGATAACTGTACTATTTATTAAATTGTTTCTTTTATAAATATTAAATCCGCCACTGCCCATGAGTCCTTGATCGGAATTGGTGGGATGGTCTCGGAGAGTAACTTAGTTTATTGCCCCCCACGTGGTCATACGCAGTTTGCCATTGCTTTTTTTTTTGACAACAAAAATTTATTTCTTTATTTTATGACAAATCATTTACACCAATCAAGCAATATTTTGACAAATCTCTGCTGCTTGGGATAAAACATTTTGCGCTAACTTGATGGATTATTGAGTAAAGTTGTACCATAATTGTGCATATTATCAGATTTTAGCTGGTTCAAAACAGAAATTTGAGCTGGTTTGAAGTGTGACAATTTCTTTGCAAGACAATTCATTGACAACTAAGTAAATAGGCCAAATTGTCTTGGTATATGACTTTCCAAAAGCAACACCATCAGTAAAAAATGTATAAGAAAAGTTGTACGGTGAGGACAAAACATTACCATACGAGCTTAACTTTTTGTAAACATTGCCAGCATATATAATATTGGAAATTACCGACCAATATCTCTACTACCCACTTTCTCAAAAATCCTAGAAAAATTGTTCTATAAGCGTCTTCTAGATTTTTTATCAAAATATAACATTCTCTCTGACGATCAACACGGTTTTAGGAAATCCTTTTCCACTACAAGCGCCATATTTTCCTTCTTAAACGATGTTACCACATCTCTAGACAGTGGAGAAAATCCTCAGGGTGTTTTTCTTGACTTATCCAAAGCATTCGATGTCATCGATCACGGAATTCTCCTTACCAAATTGCATTCTTTAGGCATTCGTGGACTTCCACATCAATGGCTAACTTCTTATTTAAAAGATAGATATCAACAAGTAGAAATATCCTATACTAAAAATAAAATACTTGAGCGTTGTCTTTCAGAAACAAAGCCACTTACTTGCGGAGTACCCCAAGGATCAATTCTCGGCCCTATACTCTTTTTATTGTATGTGAACGACATGTCATCATCCACATCAGATTGCAAAATGGTTCTTTTTGCTGATGACACTAATTTACTATGTAAACACGCCAATGCTCAAAAAGTTTTGTCTAACCTTTCGACTTGGTTCCATGCAAATCGTCTCATTGTAAACACTGACAAAACAGTGTCTATGTCATTTCACAATAGTATCACAAAATCTTTACCCCAGGTTTCTCTTTCTTTAAACGGAACACAATTAAAAACTGTTACAAATACAAAATTCTTAGGTCTCCATATTCAAGACAACCTCAAATGGAATTGTCACATTGACAATCTTAATTCCCAATTAAGCAAATTGTGTTACGCATTCCGAATCTTAGTTAACGCAGTTAGTCCACGTATTTCCCGTTGCGTATATTTTGCAAACGTTTACTCCCATTTACGTTACGGCATTACCTTCTGGGGTAATTCCGGTCAGAGTATTCAAACTTTCAGAATTCAGAAGAGGATAGTTCGGATAATTTGTAAATCTCACCCCCGAAACTCTTGTAAACCTTTATTCAAGGAATTAAATATCTTAACACTTCCCTGCATTTATATTTATGAAACGGTCGTGTTTGTTAAGACCGAATTACTGAAGTGCCACCCTTGCTTTATACGAAACAGTCTCGTTCACGAACACTATACACGCAATAGTAGTAATATTCATCGCCCTAGAGTGTCAACCACTCTTTGCCAAAAGGGACCATACCATTCGGGAATCGTTCTATATAATTCCCTGCCCAAGAATATAAAAGATATTATGAAATTGAATATCTTCAAATCCGCGGTTAAAAACTACCTCCTGCACCAGTGCTTCTACACTGTAAAAGAATTTATTGATTTTAACAAAAGTTAAATTCGTCTTGTGCTTTATCACGCCATTGCTGTAGTACTTTTTAAACAACTTATAACAATTTCAAAAACTATTTTCTTGCATGATTGTGTTGTCTTATGGCTCATATTAATTTAGTTTTATGTGTACTCAACATTGGCACGTTTGTGTACATAAATTCTGTAGCCCCATCCTGGCCCGGGTTTTTCTCCGGTTTTCCTTCGGGTAGAGGCGGATTTATCATACAGGTTCTCTAGGCTTTGTCTAGGGGCGGGTCTATTGTAACAATAAATCGTGAATTTAGTGTTATTTCAATTTTTAAGCACTATACTCAGAATAATCTATAGTTCGATAATAACTTACATGTAATTTTTTGCTTAAAATTACAAACATATTGACATTCTATTAGTATTATAACTCGCAGCTAACTTTTTATCTTATTTAGGAATTTTTGCTGAATTTTTTGAATCCGCCTCTGCCTTTGGGCCCTTGATCGGAATTGATGGGATGGTCCCTTGCTTGCTTCCGGAGAGTAAATTAGTTTTTTTTCCCCTCCACGTGGTCATACGCAGTTTGTACTGTTTTTTGACAATAAATTTATTTATTTATTTATATATATATATATATCACTGAACTCACTTTCTTTGGTTTGCCTTGAAAATCTGTAGTTTAATATGTAATTAACAAACTTGGTGTCTTTCAAAAATACCTGAAGCTGAGATTCTATTGAGAGAGAGACAAAGAAATTTGAAGGGCTTAACGCTTTAACCTTTCTCTCACAGATATCACAGATCTTTTCTTTATCGTCTTCTTTCTTTTCTTTGCTGTTACTCTTTTTTGAAATTGTTTTTCTTTTTGCCAAGGCAGGAGTTACAGTCACTGCAATAAACGTGATATATGAAGTTTCTACTATCAGCTACATTGTCTAATGTTTATATTTAACTATTTTTCATTTTAATGATTCTTATGTATCAATTTTAAATACTTGAAGGATCGGTGTACCGGTACGTTTTATTTAGCAATACACCACTGGTTACAAAATGCGTATGAGCGTAATGCAATTTACTTAAGATGCAATTCCGATCTAAGGACCCAAAGGCAGTGGCGGAATTAAAATTTCTGCACCTCACAAAACTGAACAAAATGGCTATTTATTATAATATTTAAAGAATAACCAAGTTTTGTATTAAAAATTTGCAATGGAACTCTTACAAAGTTTATGCGTACTCTAATCAATTCCTTAAATTATTCCAAAAATATCGCTCAGGAGTGTCACATGTCAATGGCTGAGTGGTTAACGTAGCGGGCTCCTAACCGCCTGGGATCCCCATCGAGGACAACGGATTTTTCGGTTGCAAAAATCCAGGCGCAACTTGTTAAAAAATAAATAACAAAATGAATTTCATTTACTGTGAATTGATATCTGTGAAGTGTACGAATTAATAAAAAATAGAAGTGGGTAAATGCTGTCAAGGAGAAGATCTGCTTTCACGGCCATCTGGCAGCGGAAGACGGAATGAATTTCGAACCGTCCCGAATTTTCATGTTTTTTCATCCGAAATATTGATCCGCAAACACACCTGAAATATTGAACCGACCTGAAATATTGGGACGGTCCAAAATATTAGACCGTGAAAAAGCCTGAAATTTCGGACCGGTTCGTCGTTTCGTCTTCCGCTGCCAGATTTCAGACCCTTCTGCCAGTGGCAGTCTGTGCAAAGGTTTCGTTTCGTTTCGTTACGCGCTTTTCGCGTAGTCGAAACGAGCATGAAACACGGTAGCGTTCGAATTTCCATCCTTTTCACGTGCTTTTGCTGGTTTCGAAACACGCTTTGCACGTACGTGAAACGCGATAAAGCATGCAACGAAACAATGTTGAAACGCGCTTGATTCTGTCAGGGTAGTCCTTTACTTCTAGTTGGCCATAACTTCCCGAAAGCGGACACTATTCAATAGCGGACAAATTTGAAGAGCTCATCTTATAGAGAAGTTTCACTCTATGTTTATTTTAAACATAAAAAGTTGTACAAACTAGCTGATTTACCCGGCTTTGCCCGGGATTTTTCTTTGACCAATCTCCTTTTACTCAGGAAAATATCTTTATTATAAGATCAAAATACTTCTACTTCCTGGATTTCAAAAATACATTTTATTTTTACAAATTCCTAATCCTACTTTACAAATTCATAGCAATACAAATTTAATACAATACTTGATTGTATACACCATTTTGACTTTCATTTCCAGCTGCAAGAATAAATAAATTATTGGATGAAACCAACCACTTCAGCCTTAGTTAGGGGTATTTAATCCCCAATAGTGCTGAACTTGTACTTATACGTCATCATTTTACTCTTTATCTGAAACGTCCCGAAATGGATTAAACCCGTCTTTTTCAATTAAATATAAAACAAGACCCTCCCTTCCCAATCCACCCATGGGGCTTCTAGAGCTGTCCCCACCCCTCCCCAATCCCAATGGCGGCCTAACTCTGACGACACCAGAAGTGTCTCTATTCATCTCAGCATTTTCAGGTAGAACGAACCCACTCGTCGGGAGCCGCGCCGGTCGAATTCTCGCTTCCGAGGCAGCGTGACTTTATTCAGTGACTCACAATCTTCCATGGTCCTAAAAAAGTTTATTTTCCCGCCGTTCAACAATGCAACGAATGCATTTAAAATGAATATATTTTCAGCAGCTGACTTTTAATAATGCAAGTTTCTAGAAGAGTATGCTTGCTCCTCAACTTTTCATTTTCCAGTTTTCGAAAATAAACATGGAAGCTGCCTCGCCAGTGCTATTAGAAGTACGGATAGTTCAATATATGATGTTGACATAGCGATAGCGATCGCGATGTTAACTATTAATATATCTTCATCTTCTACAACTTACATTACCGGCATATTCGTTTCAATGAATTTATTATTATAACAATTTATTAGTCTGCTAGTGAGCAATGCTCGGTGGCAGATAGAAAAGAATACAAACACAATAAAATGATACAAAGTTAAAAAACAAATCATCAATATCTATAAAAATATCTATAAAATACACACACAAACGGAATAAAATACTTGGAAAATTATTACACATAGTTACAACGAGAAAGAAATTAGATTTAAGAAATTAATTATCTACATGAGGCTCATATGTGCGTATATTCACAAACATTAACAAACACATTTTCGCTTACAAACAGTTACAAAAACGCACTCATACTTTAATGAAACTAAATAAAACAGGGTAATGCATAGTGTAGTGGCTCACACTCACCTGAAAATTTTAATTGCCTCGGCTAACTCGTTTCAACTAATTAAGTAAATGGGTTCTGAAATATTTAAAAAAAGTGAAAACTCGTACTGGGGTTCCTTAAGACGAGGAAAACGCATGAAATAAATTGACTTAATATTTTAATTACACGTTACGTAATTACAGAATTGCAGCGTTTCGTCATTTCCACGAACTACGTTGCGCGTCGCGGGATCGAGCAGTTTCGATAATTTACGATCGGACAATGTTCCATTAACTTCTAAGAGCTGAATAAGCTTCACGCTACCACTTCGTGGCAACCCGAGGTAAACTGAATGTTGAGGCCAAAAGGTCAGAAGTTCTCAAAGTTTACTCGGAAAAATCTTCGAAAAGTGTCATTGTAAAAGCACACTAAGTCATGAAATGCTTGGAACAAGTAACACGACTCGCTCTCCGAACGAATGTCAGTATCACAAAATCAGAATGTTCACTAGAACGTCAGCGAGAGAAAGACTCTTCGAGAGAAAAATCTCCGAAAGAGAATATCTTAGAATGTTCTAAGTTCGTTTCTGCGCTCGTATAAATGAGCTTTGCTCCCAGTCTGCCCGTCTGTCACTTACTCGCGTGATCTACGTTCTCAAAAATCATTACTCTTACTTACTCTTCCCATAAACTAAAAATTCCCTCCTCATGAAGTTACTGTCATAGGTTAATTTTGACTTGAGCACGCACGCACCACGCCAATCCACGAGCTGCATTTTGGAACATTTCCACGCTCAACGGCGTCCTCAACCATTTTTGAGCGGTCTTCACCAGGTGGTTTTTAACAACAAAGACGCTAAATTTATTCCACTTTCTAATTTCAACGGCCGAACTCGTCCCTTTAAAATTTCCAATTCCCACAATCTGGTGTACCGCCGGCCGCTCCTAGGCCGCTGGCCGCTGCGCAAACTAAGGGAGTAGCCATTGTAATCCCTTTAAACTATAAAACCTTTCTCTTCCATCTGCTGCGCTCGCGCCTAGCCGCTGCGTGTTCGAACTGGCCAACTGACGTGACTTCTTTTCCTTTTAAAAACCTTTAGTAAATTTCCGTTGCTACTAGTATTCTCTCGCATGAAGTCTGCTTTCGATGTACGCGTTATTTTTCAAAACAAATACGTTGTACACCGCTCATCTTCCCTCGCTTCTGTTTAAATTTGATTCCTGGAACTAGGAGGCTCCGTACCCGCCCCAACGGCTGAGAACTTTCCCTCGTCCCCCACGACTTAGCATGTAACGGCCATGAAAATCTTCCGCTTAAAAATACATTTGAATCGAAAATAGCCTAATAAGATTGATTATTAATTTGAAATTAATCAAATCTTACAATACGTACAAACACGATCAATATGAATACATATGTCATTACTCCTCCTATACCCTTAGCGTAAAAGTAATTGCTATAACATAAATAAAATAAATTAATAACTATAAAAAATAAAACCAAAAAAGTTGCTGAGAACAATCATGTACACTTCACTACTTTCACTCTGAGCGTTTTCTGTTCCCTTTGACTCCAATCACCTCACTACACTTCACTGCACTACACATATGTTCCTATTTCAACGAAGCAAGAAGACGGTTGCGGAAACATTTTACTCTTTTTGGTAAGTTAGAAAGTGTTGCTGCAGGTCTACAATTCACCTGCAGCAACACTAACGACTCACCCTTGTTAACCGGTCGACGAATTTCGTTTTCTTCTTCACCGCCGTCGCCTTCCCTTGCACCATCACAGTAGCCATTGCCTCCCCCGGAGACGCCTCCGACTCCGCCGTCGCCTCCTCCCTCGCTGCAGCCACAGCCTCCTTATGTGGCGTGGTAATCAAATAATTCTTATTTTTACCGTTAGATGCCAATTTGTCTTGGGAAATTGTCGCAGTAATTAACTCATCAAAATATATTGCTCTAATTAACAGTCTTCAATAAATGGTTTAATACTTTGGAATACGTTTGGAATGATTTTGCAAATTTTTGTAACTCAAGAATTCAATAAAAATAACAACAGTAATAATAATAATAATAATAATAATAATGTTTGGAATAGCTTTCTGTAGTAAGTGCCGTCGTGAGAACCACAGGTACCTGGGGGGAACTCAAACCCCCCGCCCTGGCTCTGTCTTCCCCAGCGTCCCTGACACATTACTTTAACAACACTTTCAATATAACACCAACATTTGAAAATAGCAAACCAAATATAGTTGTACATAATGAGACATATTGCTGTAAAATATATTTAGCAAATAAAAATAACTATAACTAAAAATTAGTCTTTTGTCCTCCACGTGGTCATACGCCGTTTGTACTGCTTTTTTGACAATACATATATTCATTTATTTAAGACCAAATACGAACAATTAAGCGATTGGTTTCAATGTTTTGGAGCACATTTCAGTGAGGCGTGTCCTCGTGACCTATATGAGGGGCGTTTAAAAGAGAAACACATTTGAAAATACTCCAAGACGTCAGTCAGATTCACGGTGCCTGTAAAATTTGACCTCACGCGATTTTTCACTTACCATCTCCTACGCGATCACTTAAGAAATAAAAAATATATTTAAGACTAATATTAATATTCAATTATAAATGTTAATAGCATGTTATGTGACTATTATAGAAAGTTATTTCAAAACATATTGTCCGTCATATTGATTTCAAAAAGTTTTGAAAATTACAATTTTTGTTTCCCGCTTTCGTCGCCTTTGGTTTTTATCATCCCTCCCTGGAGACGGCTCTGACTGTAGTATCTGAAAATAACACATCTTCCCTTCAAATGATTTGTTAAAATTGTTAGCTCCTAAATAAGGCAGGAGCAAAATATCGAGTATCGAAGCCGAAAGTATCGACACTTATTCGGATTTTTTTTTTTGTAAGGCTTTAGGGCTCGTCAACAGCAAAGGTCATTAGAGCCCTTGCAAGTAGGGAAAAATGCAGTTTCGCACCATAGAGAAGAGCCGTAGTGACTCTTCCCCGTGTGTGGGACTCGCCGAATATCTCGACCATACTCAC
>NNCF01128866.1:85434-195232 GCA_002313205.1 Laupala kohalensis | reverse complement strand
GCAACTTTCCACCATCGCGCCAATGGTGGTCGCTGAAGCATGTCCAAAGCTTACGGTGTCCGAGGACTGGTGGCGCAGTACCAGTCCCCAGCTCGGGGCCGTGGGTTCGCCAAGCCCATACTCACTCGAAACTGAGTTCCCTGCGGGGGAAAGAAGAAAAGAGAAGAAGAAGAAAGAGAAGAAGAGGAAAATGAACGATACCCTCGCTCTAATAGCGTCGGGACCGAAAGGAACAAGAGGTGACCAAGGGTGGTCGGTATAGATAAAGGAAGGAGCATGGCACAAGCAAGAGGAAGCAATGCCAGACTCAGCTCGGGGCGCCGTGTTCGCCAAACACATACTTACCAGATGTAAGCCCCCTGGGAGGAGGAAGAGAAGAAGAAATAGAGGAAAGAGAAGAGGAGGAAAATGAAAGATACCCTAGCTTTAATAGCGTCGGGATCGAAAGGAACAAGAGGTGACCAAGGGAGGTCAGTATAGATAAAGGAAGTAGCATGGCACAAGTAAGTGGAAGCAATGCCAGACTCGGCTCGGGGCCCCGTGTTCGCCAAACACGTACTTACTAGATGTAAGACCCCTGGGGGGATTATATAAATTAAATTAGATTAACTGGCATTCAATATAAAATAAAACTAATAATTCAAAAACGAATAATAAAATTTAAGTTATTTAAAAACTAACAATTCACAAAAAATATGAAATAATTTTCAGCGATAAATATAGTAAGTACGTTTATTTTATTAGGACCCACTTATGAGAAATATGTATAGAGGTACTAACATTTGGTATTGCATAAACTCCCAAACTTGTTTTGGTAGGTGGCTTAAATAAAAGCTAGTTTTTAAAAAGACATTTTATTTTTTATTTTATTTTTGTGCCTTTTAGTTAGTACGTCTTAATCGATACATTTCTGAAAGTGTCACCTCATTCGCGCCATCCCATTCCCACCCTTTGCCTTAGACGTACTATTGTTGTCTTATTTCTGGTAGGGGATGAACTTAGATTCACACAAAATCAGGATGTCACTATATCAGTTCAGCGATGTCAAAAACAAGTCACTGATTTAATTTTGGATAATTTTAACATGGCATTCCCTTCCCAAGAGTGTAATGGGGCTGATCATGAACTTAAGCGTCTTGGAGAATATTACTATCAATTTCAAAGATCCCGAAAACCATGATCTCAACACAAATATAGGTCATTTGCGATTATTTTTACATTTCAACCCCTTCGCGTCCCTCCTCAAAGGAAGTTTATTCCTAGTGAAGAGGGTGATTGTTTGCATAAGTTGAATAGAGAGCGTATTCTCTTCAGTGGTCCCAAAACTGGTGTATTTAAACCAGTTCCGGTCAATATTATTTATTTTTACCTGCCACCACTTTTCCACCCCCTTGCCCAAAGGTGCTAAGGTTAATACTTATGAAAAATTATCTCAATATTCCTAAAACATTACAACCCCAGATCTCCCATAAAATGCAAGTTAATTAACACAAAGAAATACAATAGATGGATCACCCATGGGATAAGAATTTCTTCAAAAAACAAACGCCGTTTATATTATGTTTCAAAACTCTATAACCAATCATACAAATTCCATGATTATTTTCGTAAATATAAGACTATTCTTCGAAAAATAGTCTATGCAGCTAAAGTTATGGAAAACGACAGGCAGGTACTATAATCGAACAACAGGATGAAAGCCATGTGGAATATTGTTAAAAATGACACGTCAACTTCTCAAAATCGCGAAGAAAATGTTTCTCTACTAAACGATGGAAAAATCGTATCAAATCCTCAGGACATCCCAAATTTGTATAATTCTTACTTCTCAGAAGTAGATACAATAAAGAACTCAATATATCCAAATCAAAGTCCTCCAATTATATCTACCCACGTACCCAATTCTATGTTCACTTCCGAAACTAGCGCCAGTGAAGTCGTGAGAATCATCAGCTCATTAAAATACAAATTTTCAACAGGCATAGATGATATACCTGAGTTTTTTGTTAAATTTTCATCCCACGCTATATTAAATACATTCATAAATATATTTAATAGTACTTTATCGGAAGAGGTGTTTCCTAACATATTTAAAAGAGCTAAAGTGAAACCTTTACACAAGAAAGGAAACAAACTTAATATTGGAAATTACCGACCAATATCTCTACTACCCACTTTCTCAAAAATCCTAGAAAAATTGTTCTATAAGCGTCTTCTAGATTTTTTATCAAAATATAACATTCTCTCTGACGATCAACACGGTTTTAGGAAATCCTTTTCCACTACAAGCGCCATATTTTCCTTCTTAAACGATGTTACCACATCTCTAGACAGTGGAGAAAATCCTCAGGGTGTTTTTCTTGACTTATCCAAAGCATTCGATGTCATCGATCACGGAATTCTCCTTACCAAATTGCATTCTTTAGGCATTCGTGGACTTCCACATCAATGGCTAACTTCTTATTTAAAAGATAGATATCAACAAGTAGAAATATCCTATACTAAAAATAAAATACTTGAGCGTTGTCTTTCAGAAACAAAGCCACTTACTTGCGGAGTACCCCAAGGATCAATTCTCGGCCCTATACTCTTTTTATTGTATGTGAACGACATGTCATCATCCACATCAGATTGCAAAATGGTTCTTTTTGCTGATGACACTAATTTACTATGTAAACACGCCAATGCTCAAAAAGTTTTGTCTAACCTTTCGACTTGGTTCCATGCAAATCGTCTCATTGTAAACACTGACAAAACAGTGTCTATGTCATTTCACAATAGTATCACAAAATCTTTACCCCAGGTTTCTCTTTCTTTAAACGGAACACAATTAAAAACTGTTACAAATACAAAATTCTTAGGTCTCCATATTCAAGACAACCTCAAATGGAATTGTCACATTGACAATCTTAATTCCCAATTAAGCAAATTGTGTTACGCATTCCGAATCTTAGTTAACGCAGTTAGTCCACGTATTTCCCGTTGCGTATATTTTGCAAACGTTTACTCCCATTTACGTTACGGCATTACCTTCTGGGGTAATTCCGGTCAGAGTATTCAAACTTTCAGAATTCAGAAGAGGATAGTTCGGATAATTTGTAAATCTCACCCCCGAAACTCTTGTAAACCTTTATTCAAGGAATTAAATATCTTAACACTTCCCTGCATTTATATTTATAAAACTGTCGTGTTTGTTAAGACCGAATTACTGAAGTGCCACCCCTGCTTCATACGAAACAGTCTCGTTCACGAACACAATACTCGCAATAGTGATAATATTCATCGCTCTAGAGTGTCAAGAACTACCTCCTGCACCAGTGCTTCTACAATGTACAAGAATTTATTGATTTTAATAGAAGTTAAATCCGTCTTGTACTTTATCACGCAATTGCTGTAGTACTTTTTAAATAACTTACAACAATTTCAAAAACTATTTTCTTGCATGATTGTGTTGTCTTATGACTCATATTAATTTAGTTTTAGTGTACTCAACTTCGGCACGGTTGTGTACATTAATTCTGTAGCCCCATCCTGGCCCGGGTTTTGCTCCGGTTTTCCTTCGGGTAGAGGCGGATTTCTTAGACAGGTTCTCTAGGCTTTGTCTAGGGGCGTGTTTATAGTAATAATAAATCGTGAATTTAGTGTTATTTCAATTCTTATGATTTTTAATCACTATACTCAGAATAATCTATAGTTCGATAATAATTTGTACATGTAAAATAAATTTGTTGTGTTAAATTACAAACATATTGACATTATATTAGTATTATAACTCGCAGCTAACTTTTTATCTTATTTAGGAATTTTTGCTGAAATTTTTGTATCCGCCTCTGCGTTAGGACCCTTGATTGGAATTGATGGGATGGTCCCTTGCTTGCTTCCGGAGAGTAAATTAGTTTATTGTCCTCCACGTGGTCATATGCAGTTTGTACTGCTTTTTTTACAATAAATTTATATTTATATCTGCTATGTAGACAGGATATAAACTTATTCAGCATTTATTCTTCGCGTTGTCACCGAAAATTATAGTTTCCGATCTAATATAGATTTTTTCTACTATTTTTACTCACACTCTTATCCCACTCCTTCCCTAGAGGTGCCAGGGTTGTCTTATCTCAACAGTGTTGGTTGTCAAATAGTCAGTCATCTGTGTACCAAGTTTGGTGAAATATCTCCGTGCATTCTAGAGTTATAGTGGGATATACACTTTTAAACATAAACCCCCATTTCACCCGGTAAGGGGTAGGTTTTTGTAAAATTGAATCATAATCATCTTTTGTTATGAAAACTTCACATATCTATAAAATTGCAGCTCGATGTGTTTGGGGAACTGGTTTAAAATGCAGTTGCAAAATTTTACCCAAAAATAGGAACTAAAGGCTTGTAAATAAAGTTAAATAAAGGCAGGGAAGTTAAATATAGGCTTATAAAAATGGTGTTTATTGTAAACGTTAAAAACAAGGTACTAAATTACACACAATTATATCTGAAAGAATGAAACATAATAAATTACTCTGATAAGGACAAAGCAATTGATATAATTCTTAAATATTTACACACAATAAATTAAGAATATTTGATGATTAGTGAAAACTATTATTTGTTTATTGAACGTAATGTAATTACAAATACGATGATACAGGATATGAAATATTAAGATTGAGTCACTCAATTGTGATGTAATGTATGGCCCAAACAGTGCAATCATTGAAATGTCGTAAATATATATTTAAGATGTATTATTCAAAATGTGATTAAACAATTATCCCACGTGAACTAATTATTGATGTATTTCAAAATGCGTTGATATGCTTTGTGGTTAGCAAAATCAGATCAAATGAAGTGTTTAAATGATTTCAATGTATTTGAAAACGCACACAAATTGGAGATAGAAGTATTGTTCAAATTAGTGAATGTTTTCAGATGCATTTGCTAAGAGAATGAAACACAACATGTCACTCTTAATATTTAAAGTAGTATATGCCATTCAGTGAACTGTCTCAAATTTAAATTCAAAATATATATATTTGAATTATAGAAATGTCTCAAATGCATTTAACTGTGTCGTGGATCTAATGAAAGATCACGACGGAGAATTGATTGTATGGTATAAATTTAACACATAAGTTGTTACACATACACAAAATTAAATATTAAAATGACCTGCTAGGCATTATTAAATTCTTCTGCAGATTAGTCTAACTTACGATACCGTGCACGGCGTCCTCCTTCTGATCCTGATGGAAATATTAATTACACATGTCCGTTTCCCCATTGTTCGAGAGGCGAAATTATTTGTTTCAAAGTTCATTGCATCGTCACGAAACAAGTTACATTTAATAGGCACTTGAACACATTTGTGAGTGGTTAAAATAGGTGAAAAAAAACAGGATTATTGGAAACTCCAGATTGAAAGAATACACAGGTCAGCAAAATAAAATTTTTGTCAAGCTGATTTGATTGTTGAACGGTTATTTTATATTTTTGGTGCACTAAATCTGAAAATGACTCCCGTTACTTGTCGTAGGACATCGAGGAACAAATTAAGTACATATGTGAATTGAAGTAAGATCGCCACTGGAATGAAAACAGACTCATACTTGTGAATTTTTATTGCTAACATTTGAATAAGCTGACTGTTGAACAAAAATAGCATGGCATAGACATATTAATTACGTTTCTTCTTTTCTTCAACATTTGCACTGATGGTCTCCTCATGGAATGACTCTCTCAGCATCCAGCAGTCACTGTTGTGGTTCATCTCAGCATCGACTACCACTGTTGTGGCCCATCTCCCCTGGTATCTCTTTGATGTCCTGTTGAAATCTTTCTCCTTGCTCCTCTCTGACAGTTCCAAAATTTTGAGGAAAGTAATTGAGGTAATTCTGGTTAATCCAAGTGGAATTTGCATTGGTGGACAAAGCGAGTACGCAGCATGTTTTCTTGGGCATTCCCGTGTCCCCTGCCTTTCATTCCACCTCAACATTCAATCATCATCATCCATCTCTCATATCACCTTTGTCATCTCCGTCAAATGGAGGCCATATGAGAACAGGCGATGTGATGTACAACGACCAGGTGCATGGAGGAACCTCCACACGGTACCACCCGAGCAGTACACGCTTTCGAAGTCTTCTAATACAGAAGCAATTCTGACACGATTTCATTCATTCGGTACTTTTTCACCGTTTGTATCAAGTACCAAGAGTTTGTATCAAGTATATTCTGTGCATTGATATGTCAATTTCGTCTATTATACGGAAGTTACTTCATAAATAACAAATAATTTTTATTTATTTATAAGTTTGTTTTTGGCAATATTTTTACAGTCATTCAATATAGTCTCTGTGCTTCTCAGTGACTGAGTCCCAACTTCGGGGAATCTTAACAATTCCATCTAATACTTCCCCATCTTTGTTCACTTGACGAATGGCTCAGATACAGGCGGCAAAAAGTTCTTTAAGAGATTAATAAAGAGGTCCTCTCGAGGGTTGTTTCAACTTTGCGAATAAATCGAAGTCTGGTGGACTCATATCAGGGTGCATGAAGAAAGACTTCCCAACTGCAACTTTTCTCGTGAGACATTGGTGAAGTGCAGATGACATTTATCGCAGAGAATGAGTGACCCAGTCCCGACCAACTGAAGACGGGTCCACATCAAACTCTGCCAGTGATGATGCTTTCATGATCATATGCGAAAATCATCATTTGTTTCACATTTGATTGATCTGTCGAAATTATTTCGTTCGTGTGGAAGATGGAGCTCTCTATTCGTTGGACAGTGATTTCAGCTTCGGCTTAAAAGTTTATGACGCATGTTTCATCAACAGCGATGATTCGATGCAAGAAAGCTTGACATTCAATAAGGTCACAATGTCCAGGCGTTTCTACTTCTGTTCTTCCCTAACAGTCATGGTACTCGACACCTCTGCAGACTCCATTTTTAACATAAGAAACTACAAAACACGCTATCGATTAAACAAAAACACGAACTTTTTCCTCAAGTTATGAACTACAACTGACCTAACAATCACAATTGACACGTTCTTCACATCGCAGTATTGCCAACATGTGCATTTTTTATGAAATTCCCTCGTAGAACTAGACTTTAAATGAATAAAATAGAAGATCTCACCACCCTAGTTATTCCATGTACCTGTAATATGTTCTAAATATTTCTGATATGTGTATTTTTTGTTTCTAATAATGTTGAATTATTCGAAGATTTTAACGGAAGATGGTTTATTTTCTTTCATTCATGACATTTGATTATCTGCAAAATATCTTTTTAAACCATTTTCGTATTAAAATTCTATTCTTACATTTTATTTTCTCCTGTAAACTAGCTGAATGTCCGCTGCATTACTCCCAAGACTTTGTGTATTTGCAGAATAAAAACTTCGATATTACTCCGATACCTATGACACATGTCGGTTATGGTTTACTTGTCCTTGCGGGATCACCCGTTCAGAAGATTGTTTTTCGGGAGTTTATGAACTATAGTTTAGCAACAACTTTTATTTAATGGTAATTTGTATAAAAAGTATCACCAACCAATGATCAAAAAATGTTGTAGTGTATTGTTCGGAGAAATTCATATTCAGATATTTATGTCTCGAAGGTTAGTGCTTTCTTTTACCACTAATTACTTTCTTTTAATATCTAGATTAAGTCATGCATGATATGATACATCATGTATTATATACTATTCATACTAAAATTTTATATTTATGTATTATATACTATTCATACTAAAATTTTAAATGCTGAAGTAACTCTGTCTCTGTCTGACTGTTCGTCACCATTTCACGACTAAACCACCGAACCTATTTTGATGAAATTTTGCAAGAAGATTGAAGACTTAAAAAATGAAAGGATAACTTTTATTTTTTAAATGTGTGAAAATAAAGATTCGAAAAAGTTTTTACAAAGGAATATTACACATCATACAACAGGTAAGTAATGCAATCGCGATGTTTTGACTATAAATAGCCCCAGTTACTTGGAATATTATTCCCACAGGTGACAAATACACCAGGCCTGAGAGAAAAAAACTATAAACAACAATAATAATAATATCGATCGACTGAACCTGTACGGGATGTGTTTTTCAAAATGTTGCCACACAAATAAAACTAATCGATCATGTATATTTATTTGTTAGGCTTTATATTAATTACTTTCATCAAATTTTACTATTTCAAACTTGAAAAATTAGTTTATTTTATAACTTTTAAAAAGTATTTGTAATATTTAGAAATATAATAAAATGTTTTCATATTGTAATGTATAACGCAGTAATTCCGAACACAACTTTCCATTTTCTCACCGAAAATGTCCCGTAAAATATAAATTCTGACTGCAAGATTTATAACTCAAAGTTGTGTCCCTCAACGTATGATGAGAAAAAATCTGTAAAATGTTCTACATCTCGCGGACCGTAAAAAACATTTCGCGAGCTGCCAGTTAGACAGCGCTGGTCTAAATTTAGTCTCTACCTCTACCGTAGGTAAACTATAGAATGCGGATTGAAACCCTATTTGGCCGAAATAGGTGAGGCTTTTAGATGGGGTTTCACTCACCTTCTCCACACAAATTTAGGTTCGGTACCATAAACTCCCCGACGACCCAACATCATTCCTCCCCAATTTCCTCTCCCAATTCACGGTTAGGAGGAAGAGCAAAACTCGTGGTTACAACCTCGAAGTACGATAATAAAAATATAAAATATACTTTCTAATTTTCGCCTCGTGGCTTTACATGGTACGTTTTACATTTACGACCGCTGTTACGATGTGTCGTAAACAGGTATAAGTGGTATACTTAAATAATTATCACATTTTTCATCCAGCGCTTGCATTCAGTTGTTCATGAACTTCAAAACATTTCTTTAATGTTATGTCACAGACAGAGGTGTAATGGAACATGAGAGTGACGTCCTCTTCGAACAGTAGACACTATCGATGTGTTCAATGTAGGTCCAATCTCGATTGTGTAGTAAGTACTATTTTGAAACCAGCAAAATTTTAAGGTACTTATTAAGATAATATAAGGGGAGTCTCACATGACATGGACAAACAAAACCCGTACACAACTGGTTTTCATAAAAAAAGATGATAATGATTCAATTTTACAAAAACCTACCCCTTACCGGGTGAAATGGGGGTTTATGTTTAAAAGTGTATATCCCACTATAACTCTAGAATGCACGGAGATATTTCACCAAACTTGGTACACAGATGACTGACTATTTGACAACCAACACTGTTGAGATAAGACAACCCTGGCACCTCTAGGGAAGGAGTGGGATAAGAGTGTGAGTAAAAATAGTAGAAAAAATCTATATTAGATCGGAAACTATAATTTTCGGTGACAACGCGAAGAATAAATGCTGAATAAGTTTATATCCTGTCTACATAGCAGATATAAATATAAATTTATTGTAAAAAAAGCAGTACAAACTGCATATGACCACGTGGAGGACAATAAACTAATTTACTCTCCGGAAGCAAGCAAGGGACCATCCCATCAATTCCAATCAAGGGTCCTAACGCAGAGGCGGATACAAAAATTTCAGCAAAAATTCCTAAATAAGATAAAAAGTTAGCTGCGAGTTATAATACTAATATAATGTCAATATGTTTGTAATTTAACACAACAAATTTATTTTACATGTACAAATTATTATCGAACTATAGATTATTCTGAGTATAGTGATTAAAAATCATAAGAATTGAAATAACACTAAATTCACGATTTATTATTACTATAAACACGCCCCTAGACAAAGCCTAGAGAACCTGTCTAAGAAATCCGCCTCTACCCGAAGGAAAACCGGAGCAAAACCCGGGCCAGGATGGGGCTACAGAATTAATGTACACAACCGTGCCGAAGTTGAGTACACTAAAACTAAATTAATATGAGTCATAAGACAACACAATCATGCAAGAAAATAGTTTTTGAAATTGTTGTAAGTTATTTAAAAAGTACTACAGCAATTGCGTGATAAAGTACAAGACGGATTTAACTTCTATTAAAATCAATAAATTCTTGTACATTGTAGAAGCACTGGTGCAGGAGGTAGTTCTTGACACTCTAGAGCGATGAATATTATCACTATTGCGAGTATTGTGTTCGTGAACGAGACTGTTTCGTATGAAGCAGGGGTGGCACTTCAGTAATTCGGTCTTAACAAACACGACAGTTTTATAAATATAAATGCAGGGAAGTGTTAAGATATTTAATTCCTTGAATAAAGGTTTACAAGAGTTTCGGGGGTGAGATTTACAAATTATCCGAACTACCCTCTTCTGAATTCTGTAAGTTTGAATACTCTGACCGGAATTGCCCCAGAAGGTGATGCCGTAACGTAAATGGGAGAAAACATTTGCAAAATATACGCAACGGGAAATACGTGGGCAAACTACGTTAACTAAGATTCAGAATGCGTCACACAATTTGCTTAATAGGGAATTGTGACAATTCCATTTGAGGTTGTCTTGGATATGGAGACCTAAGAATTTTGTATTCGAAACAGTTTTTAATTGTGTTCCGTTTAAAGAAAGAGAAACCTGGGGTAAAGATTTTGTGATACTATTGTGAAATGACATACACAGTTTTGTCAGTGTTTACAATGAGACGATTTGCATGGAACCAAGTCGAAAGGTTAGACAAACCTTTTTGAGCATCAGTGTTTACATAATAAATTAGTGTCATCTGCAAAAGAAACATTTTGTAATCTGATGTGGATGATATGTCGTTCACATGTAATAAAAAGAGTTCAGGGGTACTCCGCAAGTAAGTGGCTTTGAATTGAATCTTGGGGTACTCCGCAAGTAAGTGGCTTTATTTCTGAAAGACAACGCTGAAGTATTTTATTTTTAGTATAGGATATTTCGACCTGTTGATTTCTATCTTTTAAATAAGAAGTTAGCCATTGATGTGGAAGTCCACGAATGCCTAAAGAATGCAATTTGGAAAGGAGAATTCCGTGATCGATGACATCGGATGCTTTGGATAAGTCAAGAAAAACACCCTGAAGATTTTCTTCACGGTCAAGAAATGTGGTAACATTGTTTAAGAAAGAAAATATGTCGCTTGTTGTGGAAAAGGATTGTTATTTTTTGATAAAAAAATCTAGAAGACGCTTATAGAACAATTTTTCTAGGATTTTTGAGAAAGTGGGTAGTAGAGATATTGGTCGGTAATTTCCAATATTAAGTTTGTTTCCTTTCTTGTGTAAAGGTTTCACTTTAGCTCTTTTAAATATGTTAGGAAACACCTCTTCCGATAAAGTACTATTAAATATATTTATGAATGTATTTAATATAGCGTGGGATGAAAATTTAACAAAAAACTCAGGTATATCATCTATGCCTGTTGAAAATTTGTATTTTAATGAGCTGATGATTCTCACGACTTCACTGGCGCTAGTTTCGGAAGTGAACATAGAATTGGGTACGTGGGTAGATATAATTGGAGGACTTTGATTTGGATATATTGAGTTCTTTATTGTATCTACTTCTGAGAAGTAAGAATTATACAAATTTGGGATGTCCTGAGGATTTGATACGATTTTTCCATCGTTTAGTAGAGAAACATTTTCTTCGCGATTTTGAGAAGTTGACGTGTCATTTTTAACAATATTCCACATGGCTTTCATCCTGTTGTTCGATTATAGTACCTGCCTGTCGTTTTCCATAACTTTAGCTGCATAGACTATTTTTCGAAGAATAGTCTTATATTTACGAAAATAATCATGGAATTTGTATGATTGGTTATAGAGTTTTGAAACATAATATAAACGGCGTTTGTTTTTTGAAGAAATTCTTATCCCATGGGTGATCCATCTATTGTATTTCTTTGTGTTAATTAACTTGCATTTTATGGGAGATCTGGGGTTGTAATGTTTTAGGAATATTGAGATAAATACATTGAATTTTCGTCGGTGTTTTGGCAATTGTAAACATATTTCCATGTTTCTTCATGCAAATAATTTATAAATTTGGATTGATTTGTGTCATTAAACTCTCTTGAAAACTTGTATAGGATTTTAAGTGATTTTAGTTTATTATTAATTGTCAATACTTGAGCAAGGTGATCGCTATATACAGCGATAAACACTTCCGAGAAATACGAGATTCCGAGATTCCATTGTTGATAATAATTTGATCTAGCAATGTTTGATATGAACCGGAGAGACGAGTGGGGTCGTTTATCGTTGTAATAAGGCTCATGGAATCGATAATATTCTTGAATAGAAACTGGCTAGGAAGCAATCCGCGCAAAGTGGAGGACATCTGACGACCGTGCGAATCAGCTAATATGTGCACGTTTGATTTCTGCGTGGAAGTGTTGGCTTTATCTCTGGGTAGCACTAGTTTACGTAGTTTTGGTTGGCTGTGCTTACCATACCAGTGCGTGGTTTGTGAACAGGTTTGGGTACTGGACGGGAGGGGATGAAACAAGTAGGTAAGGGAGGAAACAGAGGACATGTCATCTAACACACTAAACCTATTCTGAGTGAAGAGTTGGGGTGGTGCATGTGTCGTTGGTCTAACCGGGTGATCGCAGTTGGAAGGACGGCGAGAATTCCTAACTGTAGTCCAACCGCTGATCGTGTTCTTATTGACCTCTTCCAGCGCTCTGATCCGTGTGTCAATATTATGTACCAAGTTGTACGCCTTCTGAAGATCAGATTTGAATGAGTTGAAGAATGCGATAGTGTTCATTTTTGTGAGAAAGTTAGCAACTTAACGACAAAAGCAAATGAAAATACACGAATACTGACATCTAACACTGAATGAAGGATATTAGTACCCATCTGAATGAAGGATACCCATCCTGGCCCGGGTTTTTCTCCGGTTTTCCTTCGGGTAGAGGCGGATTTATCATACAGGTTCTCTAGGCTTTGTCTAGGGGCGGGTCTATTGTAACAATAAATCGTGAATTTAGTGTTATTTCAATTCTTTTGATTTTTAAGCACTATACTCAGAATAATCTATAGTTCGATAATAACTTACATGTAATTTTTTGCTTAAAATTACAAACATATTGACATTCTATTAGTATTATAACTCGCAGCTAACTTTTTATCTTATCTAGGAATTTTTGCTGAATTTTTTGAATCCGCCTCTGCCTTAGGGCCCTTGATCGGAATTGATGGGATGGTCCCTTGCTTGCTTCCGGAGAGTAATTTAGTTTTTTTTTTTCCTCCACGTGGTCATACGCAGTTTGTACTGTTTTTTGACAATAAATTTATTATTTATTTATTTATTTAGTATAATAATATATTTATTACTTCCGAAATTACAAATGAGATATTAAATAAATAAATATACAAACAAACCGACGACAAAAATGATTGAAATAATTATTTAGGGCGACCACTGGAGATTAATTAATTCGACATTAACTACTCTATATTATGTTAAAATGTAAATATATACGAAAGAATCAAGAAAAGCTAATTGTAAAATGATGTAATAATTCTATGAAATTATGACGACGAAAACGTGGGTGCAACAATGGGGCAGGGTTTAAATAAGTAAATAAACAAACCGACAACTAAAATGACAGAAATAATAATTTTGAGCAGTGCAACAATAGAGTACGTTATTTATAAATTAATAATGATGTAATAGTATACGCACCAGAAAATCTAAATACACCAAAATAATTTTAATGCACCAAGAAGTTAAATTTATGATTCCGTTTGTACTTACGTAAACTTTATTACACTTTTGAATGAAGCACTTGAATGAAAACAATATGAAATTATATTAGGTCCGTTGGGTTTGAAAACCTTAGGAAATGTTTTTAGGGTGTTTTCACTTAACACTCACATAGAAGAAAGAATTTTACACTACAATGAAAGTTAGGATATAAATACAACTGCTGAAACACAAAAACTCGAAAAAATAAAATTATTAGTAAAGATTAAACTGAAAAATAGAGAGAGCTCATTTACGACTGCAGCTAACGCCAGGAGCAGGCTCAGTTTGTATATGCCGATTTCAGATTAGTGATTTAATTCTACCTACTCTAGTACTACCTTAAAAGAATTACGGTCGTGCTAATCGTTCTCTGAAGTATTGTCAGTACCCGCTTGATCCAGTCGCCTTGTATAGAATAATCCATCACATGGTCAAATTTCATAATATACATATTTAGTTAGTTCAGTGTGACATTCAGTGTTATGTTATTTCTATGCTGATAAGTCCTTCTGTCTAAATATATTATTATTCGCCCTATGTATCTACTGTCACAGCTTTTGCACGGAATCTCATAAATTACTCCTGATTTCTTATCTACATTATATTTGTCTTCAAGAGAGAGAAAAATACCACACTTATTATTATTTATTATTATTATTTTTTGTTACTTGGATTATTACAAGTGTTATTAGCAATTCTCATATGCACATATTTTTCAATAAGTTTGTCAGGATAATTATTATTTATTAACGAGATCTTTTAACTAGATTTAAATTTATTAATGGAACTTTTCATGTGCACGTTTAGAAGTATAGTCAACCAAATTGTAAACTATGCCAATTTTTTTTAATGGGGTGATGTGATTTAAAATTTAATAGTCTCCTGGACCATGTTTTCTTCCTGTACCAATCTGTGATAATATTATGATTCATAATGATGACCTTCAAATCAAGAAAACTAATATTGTTGTTGTGGTTAAATGAAAAATTGTAATATGTCATAAAATCACTGAAGGCTGTAAAAATTACATTTACTTAATCTGTGGTTTCACATAACAGATATCGACACATAACAGTCATCGACCAATCTGTACGTAAACATTAATCGAAATTCTAATTTTTCTAAAGCTTTTTCTTCAAGATACTCCATAGTGAGATCAGCAGTAACTGGCGTCAAAGGTACCATCCAACTGCAATTAATCCCCCCAGGGGACTTACATCTAGTAAGTACGTGTTTGGCGAACACGGGGCCCCGAGCTGAGTCTGGCATTGCTTCCACTTACTTGTGCCATGCTCCTTCCTTTCTCTTTTCTGACCTCCCTTGGTCACCTCTTGTTCTTTTCGATCCCGACGCTATTAGGGCCAGGGTAACTTTCATTTTCCTCTTTCCTCTTCTTTTTTTTAACGTTTTTAGTAAAGTCATGTGATACGTTGGAATTTGTGTTTTGAGTTGTAATGCAGGAGGGTTTTTAGTGGGTATGGCTGAGTCTTTCGGCGAGTCCCACACGCGGGGAGAGTCATGTTGGCTCTCCCTAGTGCGTAACTGCATTTTCCCTACCTGTACAAGTTTTAAGGGCTCTAATGACCTCGCTGTTGACGAGCCCTAAAGCCCCACAAAAAAACTGCAATTAATGATGATGATGATAATAATAATAATAGCACGAAGCGAACTTAATATCATCGTTGTGTATCACGTACATGCTAATGAATCCGAGAATAAACTTGCTCAACGACTGGAGACTGTGCGTGGAATAAATTCGTCGAGATGATATAACTCCCTGTGGCATAACATAAAAATACGCCTGACCATGAATCTATATTCTGGCTCTGCCAACGCTTAGAACACGTGCAATGGTGGAAATAGAATTTGCTTTTGGGAGGAACTCACTAAAAGACTAGTTGCAAGTTCGAGGTAATACCCATAGAAATTAGTTCAAGTTGTAATCTACAAAAAATTATTTGACTGAATATAAAATATCTTCTTGCTTTATCAAAAAAAGTATGAAATATTCCTTGTTTCTTGTGGTGATTGTTGTTTCTTCTACCCATCCCGCTTTAACGTCAGATACTTATACCCAAAGAATGAGTCTCAACCAATAAGTATGTGCGTACAAATATTTCGAGAAATCCAAATAAACTGTTAAGAACTTAATCTAAATTTATTTTCTTTTTTTGAAGAGTGTATCATGAATTATCCGGGCATTGATTTCTAAACATCAATATTCTAACACTTATCCTTTGGAATATTGCTCACGGCATCTACCTTTTTGTTCCATTTATTTTCCTTCAGAAATTTTCTTACAATGAATTAACGAAAACCTCGTCTGCAACTGTTTGTTTCCTATTAATTTCTCCCCGTCATTGATATTCCACAAACTTTTTTCTCAGTTGTGTGAGAATTATATATATGGAGAACTTGAGAATAAAGCGACTCTACTGTATTCTATAAATTAAAATATTAATGAAAAATAGAAAAGAAAACACATAAAAGTCACTCACAAATTGGCTTTTACCATCATCAGTTTAGTAGAAAAGATTTTACATACGTGTGTGTATAGCGGAAATCTTGAAAATAAAGCAACACTACAGTGTTCTATAAATTAAAATTTTTTAAATATATATTACAACCCCATAAAATCTTTCGATGTTTCTTTTTTCTCCTTTCTCATAGTAACATATTCCATTGTTTCGATTATCTATCCTAATATTGACTAGTTATAAATTTCTTTAACATATATATATNTATATATATATATATATATATATATATATATATATATATATATATATATGTTAAAGAAATAATGCTTGTTTGAAACATTTTCTGTTTTTAAATGCAAATTGCGCAACTCGTGTCAAAAGTTTCATGACCTCCTATCGCTTTAGTTCACCTTGATAGCGAGCCATGCCTTTATACGTACGTTTGTTATTACTTATTTCCTAGTATTTCACCTGTATACCGAAGCGGTTTATGTTACAATCGAAAACCATCCTGTTGTTGAGCTCTCGCTGCATTATGCATACCGTCGATGGTCAAGCGCCAGGAAATGTTAAGCGAGTTTAGAAAGAAAGATAGAAAACAAATGAGTGGTCTGAGCGCTACGACGATGTAGCTTCGACGCGCATTGTCCACATTCCAAACTCGCTCCTGTTGGCGACTAAGAACTTGAAAATCTAACTGTAAATGGAGTTATTTTTAACAGTTAGTTCTTTGAACTTCCCGAAAAGTTGTTCACCCTAAAATTTTGAGGCAAAGCTTTTTGAAAAAATTAAAATTAAAAAAACAACAACTTTAAAAGTAATTGATGCGACACAGAGCTTCCAATTATAACCGGAGATAGGGGCGCGTAAGTCCGTTCATTTTCTGTATTAGCTCTAGAGTCTAAAAAGAGTTTGCAAGGTTGAACAAACACAACACATTGGAAAATAAATGAATGTTGCTTATTTACGGGAACAATGTTTTGAGATGAACTTAGTTCCCTGTAAAGCTTAAATACATTAAATGCTAACAAATTTAAATGCTAACGGGATGATCGTATCATTTCGTATTTAAAGATAATACAGAGGTCGTTTTCAATGAATTGACAGGAAGATAGAAATGTGGTGGAGAAAATTCGATGTTAGGTAATACACCAATCTTTATAGCGCAATATCGTCTTCAGGAAAAGTCGTGCAATCATAAATTTGCTGAGACGTACACAACATTAAACGCATTACATAACATATCGACTCGTGCTTTCAGGACTAACGAGTGACGTGCGTAACAGATGTCTGGTGACGCGGAGAACAGGTATGTATTTGTGTCAGCAGAGCGCACAGCAAGTGGTGGACGAGGAACGGCAGAATACGACGAGATAAAAAAAAAGTGACAACGGGACTGCGACCACTCTTTGACTGCGATAATCTCTTCCTTGTGACCACGGCGCACAAGTGCGTCATCAAACAATAGAGAACCACACATTCACTCTATGGAATGAAATGGAGGAAGAGAAATTCTCAAGTTCTGGACTTGTGTAAATAGAAACAGTAGTAATTAGTAGGAGCGTTTGGAAAGATAATCAAGGAAACTCAATCAGGATTTTTTAAATATTTGAGTCATTCCACATGAAATCAGACAAAATTGGATCTTCAAGTCTCAGAATTAGATATAATTTTGTATATTGATCGTATTAAGAACTATTGGTTTGTATGAAAACCACAAAATTTTAGAATTTTCTGGCAGTCCGGTTTTCAGTTTTTAATCTTCAAAATTGGGATATTTGTTCCATTTCTTTAAATGCCTCTATTTTCAAAACTATTTGACGTAGACAGTTGAAATTTGAGACATTGTCTTTAGATTTTTATAAGTTTGAATAATCTGATGTGTAACGTGATTATGTTTAGAGATAATTTTAATTTTTTAAAATATTTCAGAAGTATTCATTTAATATCTCAAAATCGCAATTTTTAATTAAAAAATATAGTTAGGAATCATATGTACCAAATTTGAAAATGGGAAAATAATGAGATCATATTGAATAAATAATTGTTTTTAGCAAAGTAGATTAAATTATATGATTTGAAACTGTTTGAAGTCGTTTGTGTCAAGTTAAATTAAATGTCACTAACTACACGTTACAAATAGCTGATGATACTGTAGGAAATATACAATTTGTTTGTTTAATAGTTATTTTTTATTCTTAATGATTTTTATAAATTGTTTCTTTTATTATTACACAACATACCTGTCACAGTTCAGGCACAACCACCGGCTGGTATAACTAACTCGGATTTGGGATAGTCAGTTGACTGAATACACGCGGCAACTACGCGCGCGATTGAACTGCACCGCTGACCGTTAATTCAAAAACCATTTCAGTTTCGTTTATAAATAAAATAAAATCGACGTATCGACAAAAACAGTCAATATTACGTGTTTTTTCAAACATTTCAAGTTCTTGAAAATTATTATTCATTCATTAAACCAATTTTTCACTGGTGTATTTGCAGAAAATGAAAAATCCAATGGTGTTTACTGTTTTTTTTCCTACGGTTTTGTTCTGCTCCCAACGCTATTAGAAGACAGGGCTCCGTATTAAAAATCTGAAAGTAGGTCAATGTCTAATATATTGTTTCGCAATATTTGTATCGGATTTTAAAGAAACTTATGTGGTGGTAACTTCAGGTATTACTGTCGTTATATCTAGCTGTTCCTAGCAAAAGCGGTCTTTCGTACCCGTAAATTGGGTAAAAACACCTCGAAGTTATTTTTAGTTTTAATCCAGATGTCGCGAAAGAAAATTCAGAGGTTTTCGCAAATGAAATCTCTATGCTTTATCATACAGAGGCATATGAGATATAATGAAAGATTTCAAGATTATTTTGTAATTGACTGTGTAATTTTGTTATTAATACTGTATAAGAATAATTATACACAAATGGTATACAAATAATACAAGTATTTGCTTACATATTCATTTATTTTCCTTTTTATGTTATCACTTGAAACCTTGAAAATCGGCTAGTACTCAATGAAATCCGCCCTCTATCTGCATTTCACTTCATTTCCCTACAATGAATGGAGTACGCACTGAATGGTCACTTTTCTGAAGTCGTAAAGTCTTCACGAAAATTTCGTTAATGATTTTTTATCTTTGAATATTGGAGTCAAACAGAGTTGTGTCCTCTCACCGTTGTTCTTTGTTCTGTTCATTGACGATCTACTTAGAGACAATATAGACAGCAGTCTTAGAAATCTCAGGGATAACTATACCAGGTCTACTTTTTGCACACGACCTAGTATTTTTTTTCTAAATCGATCACGGGGCTGCAGGTGGGACTAAATAGTTTAGAAGTATTTTGTGATAATAGAAAATTAAAAATAAATACAGACAAGACGAAAATTATGTTTTTTTTTATGGTTGAGTTTTTACAGAAATGAAAGATGGACGTTCAAGAAGACGATTGATTTTGTGGAAGAATACACTTACCTAGGAGTTAATATATCTATGAACTGGAACTGGTATAGTCATAAAGCGTAAGGGAATATTCGCTTTGAACGAAATACGAAAATCTGCTACTAAAGTACCCGAAATAAACATGATGTTCAGTTCATTAGTTGTACCGTTGATTGCATGTGGAACCTAAATTTGGGAGCATTAACTACTCCATTTTTTATCCACTGCAGAATAGATATTTAAAAGATGTTCTAGGCCTTCCGACACTGCAAACTGAGGAGTAACATGAGAATTTGGAGAGTATTCATTAGATTAATTTTGTAATAAAGAGCGCTTAAATACTGGTTAGAAATCAAGAATGGTTTTAAGAATGAAATTGTGAAACATTGTTTCGAAGAAAGTTCAGAAAGAGGTTGGCGAGGAAAGATAATAAACTTTTATTAAATCTAAACCATAGTGACATGTGGGACAACGAATTATCCATAGACAATCACAGAGCAGATTTGAATGAAATAAGATTGGTAACGAATTAGCAATTGTTCAGGAATTGCCTGAAGATGATGCACAATAAGAATTGAACGTTGTGTATGTTATTTTATTTATTTGTGTTTTAGAGTAAATATGTATATGTTAATAAAAAATAGTTATAGTTAGATTTGTCATTAATTATACATGCAAAAAGAAAATATGACTAATTCTGAAATAAAATTGACATTACAAAATCATGAAGGACATAACTGTAATAAATAGGTTAGAAAAACTGTCACTATTAGTCCAGGTAGTAGTGGTCAATGGGGGAGACTGTCTAGAAGAGAAAGTCACGAGGGCGGGTTACGCGTGGTTCAGACTTTCTTTATTGTTGTTTTTGTAAATGGGAAATGTAGCATGCTATTGAAACTTATCTACATGAAGCGATAGGAGGTAGGAGTTGGGTGGAAGGCTATTGTTAGTAGGTGGGTCGGTTAGCTGGGTTTACCAACAACTTGGCCCACGTGAAGGGGTTAGTAGAAGTAGTTAGTTATAATTCCAGTTATTGATACTGGGAGTAGGTGGATAGAGGAAGGAGGGTACGCTTTTCAGCCGGGATTAATGTGAAATGTTACAAATTTTGAATTAAAGCACCCACCGGGAATTGAACCCGGGACGACTTGGTGATGAGCAAGAACGCTACCACCAAAGGAGCCGTCAGACTTGGGGGGGTGGAAACTCATAAAATCGAGAGTACTATCGAATAATATTTGCCCACTCTGCAAGGAATATGAAGACTGGATTTATATCCTAATACAGTGCGTTGCAACTGATCAAACTAGGAAACTTCGGTGATAGATCGCGAGATGTAATGTTGGGTATCGAAGTCATGAGGGATAATCGATCACAGGTAGTCAACTCCTTGTAAATTTCTTCAATATAGTTGGAGGAAAGAGTGACAAAAGAATTGCAGTAGAAGTTGAAGTTGTGAAAGAGAATGATTCTGCCGGACTTCCTTAATTCTGTTACATGTCCCTTAATTCTGGTGGATGAAAAATGAAAAAGAGGAAAACGATGACATTGTTTGTATATAAAGAGAACAAAAACAAGTACAGTATTTAGTGATGTGTAAATATGAAATGATGTGTGATATGTGAATATGAATAGTACTTAGAGATAAGAGTATTCATATTGTGTAAATCTATATTTATGCGTAAATACGTAAGAATATGTAATGTGTAAATACGTAAGGATATGTAAATATGAACATACATTTCCCTTATCCTGACCGTTAGTTATCCGTGGTTTCCAACGGTGCTTAACGAACACACCAGTTGCCATAAGATTTAATTCTATTATATTAATATTTGTGGTAAATTACCACAATTAAACTTTATTTTATTTCCTTAACATTAGAATATATTAACATTAGAATTCGGGTAGATGCGGATTTCTTACTCTTTCTCTGGGATTTGTCTAGGGGAATGTTTATTGTAATAATAAATCGTGAATTTGGTGTTATTTCAATTTTTAAACACTATACTCAGAATAATCTATAGTTTGATAATAATTTGTACATGTAAAATAAATTTGTTGCGTTAAATTACAAACATATTGATATTCTATTTGTATTATAGCTCGCAGCTAACATTTTATCTTATCTACGAATTTTTGCTGAAATTTTTGTATCCGCCTCTGCGTTAGGGCCCTTGATCGGAATTGATGGGATGGTCCCTTGCTTGCTTCCGGAGAGTAAATTAGTTTATTGTCCTCCACGTGGTCATAGGCAGTTTGTACTGCTTTTTTTACAATAAACTTATTTATTTGTCTGTGACTTTTATGTTTTATAAGATTTATAATCCTCATGAATGAGTTTTTGCATCCTGCATTTTTTTTGTCGAACGGGCAGTTGTAAACACACTATTTTAATAACTCGAAAGGCCAGGTTTTAAAAAAGTGTTACTGACATGAAAATTATAAATAGTTACATTTGACAACTAGTAGTTTTCAATTATAAAATTATGTTAAATCTTTCCATGGAATAATGTTTTTCATTAAAACAGAATTTACTGAAAAAATGAAAGGAAGTTAGGTGTGCGTTTTTTGCCTACGGTACATTACTTTGAGGGAAGAAGAACAAAGCACGGAGGTTATGGAATGAATTGCGTCTTCCGATCAATAGTGTGAATTACCTCTCACGGACGTTCAGAACTGCAAATCAATCTTATAAATTGAATGTATACTAAAAGAAAACTTTTCTCCCGAAATAGTTCTCAAGGAAAAGCACCAAAAAGATTACTCCGTAACAAGTCAAATATTCCACCTCTAAAATCAGAAAATAATAAACGTTACACACAAAATACAAATCCGATTTTCTGACAAAATACTTTGCAACGTTAACTTTACGTTAACGACAATAATCGAATATAAACGATGCTCAACATTCATCAAAAGTATCTTTTTTCTGTTCCACGCCAAACTATGACGTTCTAAACCCAACAAAACAAATTTCTCCATCTGAAACGTATTGGATTATCAAAACAATGCCCCAAAACAAATCACAAGGTTATGATGCAATCTCTCCGACGATGTTAAAAAGTCTATAGGAAAGCTTTCTTAAATACGTGAAAAAAAAATTGGAACTAATTGCAAAGAAAATAATTGTAAATTATAGGTAATACGCTCCTGATCAATATAGTAAAAATTTACATCCGTACTATCGAGAAAATACTTTTCTTTGCCGCCCTCTTGAAAAGAATTTTTAAAAATCATGTGTGATATCAATTTACAAGAAACTTCGTATTGAATATAACATTGGTTATTAAACGTAAAATGTTTACCAAGATGAAGTAGGGTTTTGAGTCATTCTAGATGCAGAGAAGTAATATGAGCAATGAGTTAGCAAACCCTTGTTTCACGTATTGGTGCTGAACAGCATCCTGATTTAACTGATGCAAGGATGGCCAGAGATTTCGAAGATATGAAATAGATGATGGAAATTTTTATAGAACACTATCCATTTACTGATTCTTCCAGTGATTTATGGAATATTTTAATTGTATCACGGTTGGTGAAAACAAAGTTACTGCAGAAAATGCTGACATCAGAGGAAGAAACTTTCAAGAAAAACTCACCGGAAAACTTTTTAAAAGTTAAACTTATTGAAATCAGACCAAGCAGTATAATGCATGTATTGAAAAATGGTATTGTTATTGCGGATGAGATTCACCATTTAAATTCGTGTCTTTAAGCACAGAGGATGATTGTTTGTATCTCCTAGGATAATATCGCTCAAGATGCAAAGGATCTTTTCTATTAAAAAATTATCTACCAACTTCATTATTTCACGATAGTACCCAGCAAATGAAAAAACCTGAAAAATCACCATTGGTAAACTCATTAAATAACATAAATGTCAAATTCGGTCTTCTTACCAGCAAAGTACCTCCTATGTGCTTGATGGTGGTGCATTAATTCACTCGTTACCATCGTCCACATCTGCAACATTTAGCTACGTCGAAAAATCTTAATATGCCACCACACCATGGGTTTTGCTACTTGGTTGATGGAGAATTTATTAACAGACTTGAGCCCAGAACCAGAAAAATATTTAAAATTAAATGTGCCCGCCGAACTAGTTGACGAACCGTTAACACATGAAATTTTTTTAAAATTTAACATTAAAAAGTTGTTTGCAAATTTATAGTTTCATAAGCTTTTTAAGCCAATTAATTAATAAAAAAATGTTTTTCAACACTACAAAAGTTTTCAGTTTTTCGGTCACCGCTTTCCAATTTACTTTTATTTTTTAACCAATTAAAAGTCATATTATTTAGCATTGAATTTTATGTAATTTGATGCCTCACATGATATTTTTAATTGTTAATTTTTTTTCAAGTTGGAGGCAAAACAGTGCATTTTCCGCTACAGTAGGGGAAACTGGGGTAAAGTGGCCGATGACTTGTACTCACTAGAATCTACTCCAATTTGGATGACGAAGTTGTGAGTTAATTTCTTCAGTACTGATGTACGGTAAGCGTTTAGTTATTTTCTCGTTATTTGGATTTTCATTACTGATCCAATTTGTGTAGTGACATTGCTGAAAACCCAACCTTTTAAAATGATTTAGTATATATATACTAAAATGATGTAGTATTTAAAATGATGAAATAGAATGTTCGACATTGAAGGTAGTTGTGGTTTTGTGAAGTGGCGTCCAACGGGGTAAAGAGGCTAGCATCACGATGGGGCAAAGTAGCCAGATAACGGGGCGAAGTGGTCATGGCCTCCGATCGCTTCTGTTGAATTATTTTCACATTTAAACATTATTTCGATGTATGAACTGTAGGCCTTTCATTTCTTTCTTATAACTTTAGATTTGATATCAAACAAAAGGCAATAAAGCAAAATAATAACTGAGCAAGAAGGTCATGCTACTCGCTAAAATGAAGGCAGTGAATTTTCTTAATAACTAGGCCTAAGTTAGTGCCGGTTTGGACTCTATCGACGCATTGGGACACCATTTAAACAATTTTTATTTGTTTAATTGAATTATATTCTAACTTAAATAATAATTATATAATTTGAGTTTCTGAGAAAATGACAGTTACTTTTTGCCAACATTTATCATTTCCTGGCCACTTTACCGCACATTACGTAGTGAAAATAACGAATAAAAATATTAATTTAATTTGCGAACATTGATTGACGAATAACTTTTATTCTTTTATTTGATGCAAATAAAAAATTAATAACAAGTTATTCTCTTATTCGCCAAACGTTGACAAACTGACGAGTGACAAATTATTCTTTTATTTGACATAAATGAAAGCCTAATAACAAGTTATTCACTTGTTAAACACACAGTGAATAAAACTTTATTTATTTGATTAACGAACATTGAATAAAAAGTTACTTTTACCGCGAGGTATAAAAAGTTATTTTTTGTTGTTACAATACAAACCACTCTTTCTTTTATCGTGGCATTCTTATTCTTGGTACAACAATTAAAGCTATATTTCTTTGAGTTTGAAAGAATAACTAACTCGATTGCAAATGGTGGTCATACTGACGCACGAGTATGTGATACTTTTCAATCGCTGTTTCAATTAATCTTGAATGTCATAAATCTGTGCAGACAAGATTTGTTCAAATTTGTTGATATACTTGAAACCTTTCTTGCAAAATGAATTTTTTGTGTTTATAAATGTGATACAAGTAAACAATAATGATTTTCGATGTTTTTACTTTACAAATTGATAACAACATCTAATTGCCAGACGTCAAGGGATAGTAGTCAATAACTCCCTTTATTTACGCAAAGTGAGGCACGTAAAATGCATTAATATAAACATGTTCGCACCCCTCCAAACATCTTGATACATGGAGATTTTTATTGTGTAGGCGATCTGCCACAATAAAATCAATATTTGCAATAAACATGCTTTCATTACTTTCTAACAGAAACATGTTACACAACTTGTAACTTCCTTAACATGTAATATAGATTTACATGGATAGTATTGTCATCGTTACACAAGCATTCATGATCAAAGCGACATACGTTAAGGGGGATGTACACGGGGCTAGTGAACCTCGCTTTTCAACACAGCTTCGTGACGCCACACAGTGGAGTATATTGAGACGAAACCTGGCCAAAAAAAATTATCCCGCGAATGTGATGGATAACGCGAATTATCGTTCATTTGTATATAAAGAAATGTCATGTTAAGTTAAATGTAGTTTTGATTCAAGAGGTTACGTATCAAATCCACATAAACAATTAAAAAGAAGCTCTATATAAATTGTCTTAACATGAACAATGGACATTACATTTGTTTGTATACTTAAAAATGATTTTTCGCCATAATTCGCCAAATTTACTTTTGGCCAGGTTTTGCCTCGATATACTCCACAGTGCGGAGACACATGCGGCATTTACTAGCCCCGTGTAAAAGCCCCTTTAGGATTTACATGGTAATAAAATAAGTGCAGTGGCAGTGCTATACTGCGGCAACCAGCGGAAAAGAAGAAGCAAGCCTCCTTAATTTCCATTTATGTCTGATATTTCATTGTAAAGAGAAATACAGTATACTGAATTCGTACTTAATTCACAGATACACATTAGGCTAAACCTTGAACTTAGCCAAATACCGAGAAGCGATATCTACAACTGCTTTTTCACCGTTTTTTATATCTCTAGGTTCAAATTTATATCTGTGTTTTCCCATGAAACAGCGCCAACAGCATTGCGTTTGGCACACACCACGCCTTTAGATTCATAATAGAAAACATTTTGCACACTCATATCTCATTCGACATGTATATGTACATTCCTAGAGATTAATTTATTACTATTATTAATATCGATGTATAACTTGACAAACTTTCACAGTGTAACAAATTTCTCTCCAAAATCTACACTTTCCCAATTCTCTTCATAGTCCTCGTAGTGCATACTGATTTTAAGTATCACTTTAACTCTTATTCGAATTTATTTATTTATTTTATTCCTTTTTATAAAAAATGTATTGCTTTTTGCGTTATTCATTGAACCAAGAATAAAACTATCGAAATAAAATAACATGTTGTTATCCGTTAGTTTTTGCCGCACATTGAGAGGACAACTTATTTGTCATTCATTGTATGTCAAATAAAAGAATAACTTTATATTCGTCAAATAAAAGTATAATTGGTTACTCGTCTTTCAATGTTCGTCAAATAAAGAATAACTTCTTATTCGCCATTTATTTATGTCAATTAAAAGAATTACGTATAATGAATTCTATTGAAAAATGTTAATGTTAGTGTCTTGTGTAATCGTAATGAAAGTAGTGAGAAATAAAGTTTGTGTAGCTTCGAAAATATTAATTTTAGCGTCGATAGCATACACCATTTTGTGAAAGGATTTGAGTGGACGTGTGAAAGCTTGAGGCGACGAAGATTGTATGGTTGAGTTTTGTGGTTGGCGAAAGATATCGGACCCTCATATCCGGGAGGTTGGACTCTCACTTCCGGGCTTGCGCGCTCGCTCTAATTATGGGAGGCGTCACACACACTTGGTGAGATTAGACGACGTTTCCGAATGGCCGCTGATTGACGCACGCACCCATTCTAGCGAACGGCGATGGAACTAAATATGTGTGTTTCAGAAAATAAACGATGATTCATTGTGTAGTCTATATAGCATTGTGATTACAAGAAAAAGAGAGATGTTTGTATTTTATGATTTTTTCAATTGAATTTCAATGAAATCCAATCAATATTAATTATTATTTGTTTTTCTAGTGTATTTGATTGAAATTCTATTCTAATAATTATTTTTTAATATTTAATAATATTAATACTTTTGATTTTCTCAATTGAATGTCAATAAAATCCAATTTTTTAAATTGAAGTTTCAATTTGAATAATATTATTAATGTTCTATGTGATTTGAATGAAATTTGATTCTTTTGATACTATTTATTAATTTTTTTGTTTCCTATTCTATTGAATGTCCAATTGCATTGAATTTGAAAAAATCTCAATCTCACATATGGTTTTGGGCAGGTCTGTTTGATAACGCATTGAACATTTTTGCTGACTCATTGAGATGTTAGTTTTTTGTCCAATGCCTATGAATGTTATCCAATTATAGCATTTATTCTATGGTATTGTCCTATGATTAAAATCCAATTTTAATTATTTTTTCTACTGAATAAAAGCCAATTTGAATAAAAGCCTATTCTAATAATTGTTTAATATTTATTATTTTTCAATGAACTTTCAATAAAATCCAATTCTCTATTGAATATTCTATTCTAATTTTTAATAATTGTCTATGTTGTTTGAATAAAATCCGATTCTAATAATACTATATTAATATTTCTATTGAATGCAATTTGAATAAAATCCGGTAATAATAATAATTAATTCAATTGAAGTTGAATGTAATCTGAATGAAATAATCTGATAATATTAATTTTTCTATTGAAATGGCATAATAATATTTACAGATGTATAGTTTTTTAATAAAATCCAATTTTAATTGTTATATTAAATATTCTATTGAAGCATGTGTAATCGTAATTTTAATAGAGAGAGTATTTGAGTTTAATCGAATATTAATATTCATAATAATAGTATTGAATGTATTCCAATGGAAAAAAAGAAGTAGAAGAAGAAGAAAAAGAAGAAGAAAATTGTCAATAAATGAGAGAATGCAATAGTGAGCCTCATAGTTTTTTACAATGTATTCCAATTGTATTAGAGTAGCTTTGAAAAAGAATATGCAATGCTTTTTTTGTTTTTATTATATTTAATGTTTACGCTGAAATCATACTCCATTTTGTAATTTTATAAAGGCTTGGTTTGAATTTTGGAGGAGTTTTGAGTTTGTGAGAGTGTAATTTATGGGCTGCCTAAAGTGCATATCGGACTCTCACTTCCGGGTGCAGTCACGCCTGTTTGATAACTTTTTGGCCATGATGGCTGCCACTTTGAGATAGAACTGTGTTCTAGTTAGCTGGATGTGACGTTTGGAGTGGGTTGTTTCTATCTATGAGGTTGGGGAAGGGATAAAGTAGTTTAATTTGTAATGAAATCTGAGACGTGTTTATGATACGAAAGGGGGAAAAGGAACGAATTATGATTTTAATTATGAAGTAATGTCAATTTTATGGTTTTCCAATAGTTTAGTGTTGTAATCCATGAAGAATGACAATTATTTATTTCTATATGAATGTTACGATTGTCAATAATCTATTCGTTTTATCAATATACTTGTTGTTTTGAATGTTTTAAATGCTATAATTTTGAAAATAGTAATGTTATTGGAACTTTGTAAATGTTTGTCAACACACACACATACTTTTGATTTCTCTCTCTGCTATTCGAAGCAATATGACATAGATGGAGACAGAAAAAAAAGAAAAGAAATGGATGGATGGATATTTGAAGGTATACTATGAATAAAAGACATTGCTTTTATTAGTTAGTGGTAATGATTTGGTGAAGACGTATAGAATGGCGATACATTTTTTTAAAATTTTTCTGTATTGGATGCATTGAATGTCTATATAATAATTAATGGAATACCAATAAACATAGCAATTATAATATTAATATTATACATTTGGAAATAACAATATAGTGTTAGTTTACCACCCTCACTAAACTAATAGAAGAATGGGAGCGAAAGGATAAAAAAGAAAGAAAGAAAGAAAGAGAGGATAACAATGGAAATAATTTATTTATTTTGTATATAAATGTAAATGAAGTATACATATGAAGTATATTCTTTTTTTGTAAAGTCTAATTTTTTTGTGAAAGGATTATCGTTAATGTATTATTATATATAATAAAATATCCAAAAATATCCCATATTTGTTGAACACTTTCTGAAAATATGAAATTCTCTGTTGAATTGACGGCAAAATGTTACGTTAATTGGAGAAGATTTCTAGATTTAAAATAACAAGTCCTTAGAATATGACACTGAATCAGGAATACGGCGAACTACAAGTTACAATAACTTAACATATATAACTAAATACGACCTTATTAACTGCCTCGCTCGATTTAAATTTACGGTAAATATTATACTGAATGTCTGACTAATACGATTATCTTCACAAATGTAACATCCATGTTGCTTCGTAAAAAGTTATACACCCGCAAANTTATATACCCGCAAAGAATGTTTCTAAATGACAATGTTCGTTCCCTGCTCTGGAAATCAATAAATAATACTGAATATCGATACTAACATCATAAATGAGGAGTGAGTTAAGTATGTAGAATATATAAAGTATTTCAATTGTAAAAAAATTCCTCAACGAGGTTTTCATATTATTGATCTGATTATTCTTTTATGTTGCACGATTACTACCAAATTGTTATATCGTGGATAAATATGTCACTAGATGATGTAATTTATTTGTTCCTTAAGTNTTTTAGGTTGCACGATTACTACCAAATTGTTATATCGTGGATAAATATGTCACTAGAAGATGTAATTTATTTGTTCCTTAAGTAGTTTTATATTATTTATAACTCGAGAATTAAACTTTTGTGTTATTAGTTCATATTTTAGACAAACGTTTTCTATATTTATTTAATTCCTTTTCACATATATGAAAAACTTAAGAGGATCGCAAATTATGTGGAATTACTTTCAACAATACACATCACTTGTACGCAATGAGATTTGATTTCTTTACTTCACTGTATAAATATAAGAAATTATAGGAATATTTATAAGTAATTTGTGATTCGAATTATACCAATTCCATACGATATCTTGCAATTATATTCAAATTCTGTTAAAAACTATATTTTATCACAGTATTACGCAAACGTTTTTTACAGAAACTCTAATATCTTTTACATTGCCTATGAAGACCTTGCGAGACAACGAATCTCGAGATGTCGTTTAAATATAGAGAATGGTAAAGTTTATTGAAGTCAAGAATATACAGAATATTTTTGTTATTGAAGTCCAAAATATGTATAATAAAAAATACAAAATATTTCTTTAATAGCGGTGTAATGAAACATTTTATCTCGTTACGATTTACCAGCGGTACTATTGGTTTTCCAAATATGGGAGCCGTTTCAAATAGACCTACGATTGGTCGAACGAAACTTCCCCTGTCGAAGGGGAAGCAAGAGGAGAGAGGTGTTGCAAACTTAACAGATCCAAAACTGGTCAGAGCGTGGGACTTAGAAAAATAAATTTTTGTTATCAGTAGTGTACCTAAGGAGATACAATCTATCTATAAAAAAACAATCACCTAATTAAATTAATTGGTAATTATTTAGTTTATGTATACATGGAAATTACATGTTTAATTGTTTCAAATAGTATATTGTGAATGTACAACTCACGCTGAGGTTTTCTTAGCATAGAGGCTGCGTACGACACGCCTAAAACGTACGTCTGACGAAAAATACTCTGGAAGAGACATAATTTGAAGGAAATATAATGTAGTTTATTTCTGTGTTGGATAAAATTCTCTAAAAGTGTGTAATTTTCGAGTTGTAAGCATACAACATAAGAAAAACTGGTTTTGGGGGTGATTTTCAAAATTTTGGGCAAAATTCACCACAATCTATCACGATATCTGCTCGCCCGACAAAAAAATCGTCATGGACCTAACCTGTAGGAAATTTAACGCACATTATTTTTGCATTCGTATACTTTTCTCTAGAAGTGCGTATTTTTCGAGTTATAAACAAAAAACTGAAAAAGGAGCGATTTTTTCCAAGTTTCTCAAAACATACCGGGTTTACGAGGTAGCAAAGATGAAATTCGGATTGAGCACCTCCGAAAACATTAGGAACGATTGAGAAAAAACTTCTATATTTTTTTCCTGGATTAGCCTTTTTTATTTACCTGGCTACTGGACTATGATACAAACCTCTGAATGAGAGCTGAGTTTGAGAACGAAGTGTGGTAATGCAAGTATGAAATAGAAAACCCAAATTTCTGCTTGGATTTTCTCAAACTGGACATATGTTATTTAACCTTTCTAAGAGTAAATACCAACTTGTATGCATTCAATACATCCAATTTAAAGCCACGTCATCGAAGTCACTATTTACGAAAACTTCTCAAATCAACAAATCATTGACTAGAAATGATTTTATTTGTTAGTTTCGCAGGCATAATGCGAAAAACGTTCTCGCGTACTCTGAATTTATTACAAAATAAGTATTAAAAATTACAAGAGTTTTCAAATTTTTTTAAAGAATGCATATATTACAATTCAAAATGAAAAATTGATTAAAAAATCATGAAATAATTGTAATAATTGGTTGTAATAATTGATCTAGTACCCATTCGCAAGTAAATAGAAGTCAGATGTTGGAAGAGGTTTCATTTTCTTCTAAGTATGTCCAATTCATAATAGATATATAATATACAAGAATTATAAATGTAACGTCGAAATTTTTTTGTATATTGTTATTTTGACAACAAAATATAAAATCCGGTCAGATGACATAGGCGACGAGCCTTGAAACGAATGTGATATTTCCTGCTTAAACAAAAATTTTTAATTAACATTTTATTCCGAGAAAACTCACGTCGGATTAATTCTGGGAAGCGTTCCCTGAAATACAATCCGTCTCTTCTACTAATAAGTGTAAAGATTGCATAAACTACGCCCTTTCGTTATAACTTCTGTTATGATGTCATGATAACATTACGAACAGCGAAATAACTTCTTATCTTATCATTACGATCGCTTCTCAAAAGGATGTTTATGCTATCGGAAGGTGTATCACACGAATAATATTAATATTCTGTGTTTATATGAAGTAAAAGTTTGTGTTGAATAAGTTTTTTTAGTATTGTTAGCGAGCAAGATTAATTATTACGACAAATAAATAAGCAAATTCTTATAAATTCATTTTCAGTGAAAGGATGGTGCGTTTATTTTATTACGATCTACTAATGTGAATTATTTATGGAGGTTTCAGGATTTTACACTGCATTATGGTAAAATAACCTAAAGTTACTGTGTTAGCTTTAGTACATAGCTTAAATAAAAGTTTGTCTTTAAAAAGGTTTTTTACTTATTGTTAAAAATTTAGACTTGCTTTTATCATATGTCGTTCATATAGCCCAAAATAGCGGAGCAGCACCCCTGCGGCATCTGACCCTGCTAACAAAATATGAAGTGAAAAAACGTTATTTGGGAAAAAATAATTTCCTACTTTACAAACAAGATTTTTAATCGTTACGAAATTAAATTTCATTCTAAATATTTTAAACAACTGAATAATGTTGTAATTAATTATTTTGTTCATTTTTGAAAATTAGAAAAAAAAAGATAATAAGAACTGCGACATCTGTCCCCACTTTACCCTAATATTTAATATATTTTTAACATTTTTGTGACTTAATTTTATAGTTAACATGTAACTAGAGATAGTCATTTAATGATATTTTTATTTCATGCCTATTAATCTCATAAATGCAATGTCAACAGCCAGGTGAAGATTTGCGACGGACCGGGACTCAAACCCGGGACTTCCTGCTCTGGGCGTAGATGTGCTATCCCCTGCACCACCCGCCTCGACTCCCAAGTCCGCACGCAACTTCCATCTGGTCTGAACCGGGGAACCTGAGTCACATTCCCGTTCAGGGGATAAGTGATCACAGGCGGCTCCAATGCTGGTAGCTCTTAAGCCCAGTTTCGCGTACCTACGCGTCGGATGCATATTTTAACTCACAACTTCCGGTTACCTACTCGTGGAGGAGTGTTTGCAACGTCAACAGCCAGGTGAAAAGTCCCGGTTCGTCGCAATTTTTCAGTTCACAGAGTATGGCATTTCAGATGGCGTATGCGATGAAGGAAACTAAAAATATTCAACTCAACTTTTTTTCATCATTTGGTTTCAGTGTAAGTTGAAAATATAAAAATATGTGTGAGAAAAAATAGGATTTTTGCTAATATGAAATTTAAACTTGAAAACACATACAGGAAAGTTAATGACCTCAGAAGACAGGTGCAGTAATCATTGAGCTCTTAGTGATTAAGAGGGACTACTTACATATGCAGCAAACTCCTAACCCCATTGCGCATGATCCAAACGACGTACCACCCTGGATTCGGCATTCGTACGTATTCATACAGATACCTAAAATCAAAGATTCGTTAAATATTTGTTACGCAATATATGAAAAATGCGTTTGACTGAGCACTTTTTTCTGCCTAAGAGTCTGAAAAGTTGAGTCGCTGCTAAAAAATTTCCAGAAATATTTCCTGAATATGAAAAAGTGAGAGTAATAAAGATTTATCAACATTAGTGATGTTTTGTGTTTCTCCCGCTTTTTTTTAATGGCAAAATGTTATCTTTTACTCTAGTATTTAGATCACTTGAAATAAGACAACCGTCGTCGGAAAGTCGATTGATGTGTACTTGTAAGTTAGCTTTTGTGGCTTTTGTAGAACTAAGGTATCCCGATAATATATTGCTTTATATTACGTTTTAGGTAATAAACTTCTTTCCTTATTCATAAAAATATCAATGTAATAGTTCCCACAAACCTGTTCGTCGACCATCGTTGGCTGGACATTCATCGTCAATGGGCACCGGAAAGAAATTCAGGACTAAAATAAAGAAAAAGAATATAAGTCAAAATGAACTCAAAACTTATTTAATGTTGTGTAATTATATGTACATACAGGGAAACCTCTTTAAATCGAAACCCGTTAACTCGAAATCCTCTCTAAGATGAAGTACAAAAAAATCCTACAACTCGAATTATTTCGACGCTATAACTCGAACTGAATGTGATTTCCCTATGATGTACTATCCATACATATCACACTCTCTAACTCGAACTACAAATCTAGCGACTCTATTTCTCGAAAAAAACCCAACAATATGTAAACTTTGCGGTCTCTGTGAATAGAAATACTTTTCGCAAGACTGTTTAACTCCAAGCAATAGCTTCGTTATCGTCAATAACCAATTCCAAGAAATGATTTCGTACTTTCATTGAAAGATGTAGTGATATCGAGGACAACGTATTAGTGCCTTGTTTGCAATTGTAAATACAAGTGACAAAGAATGTGGTAAGTCCTTGACTCAAAAGAAAATTACAGATTTATTTTAATATGTGCATATTTTCAACTTGTTCCTTTACCATAAAATAATCTTTATACATGTAATTATGTACAACACAAATGCAGTAAAATAAATCTCTAGAAATCAATTTTTTTTCTAATGATTTCATTAACATATGCCTCTATAAGACGAAATTGATAATGTTAAAAAGTCCTCTATAACTCGAAAACTCGTTAACTCGAAACTTATAAACTTTCCCTTGAAGTTCGAGTTAAAGAGGCTCCACTGTAATATATATTTATTATATACATGTAATTGTTAAATATATTTAATACCACAAGTAAGAGCATAAAAGGAAATTCAATGAAACTTCAGAACATGATACACAAATCAGTACTTATTCGGTTATTTGATGAAAATGTAACGAGTCAGCGTAAATAGATCCAGCTTTTCTTTTTTTTTACTACAGGTCTGCCACTATAGGAAAAGCAGTTCCAATCTCGGTCGATTCTAAAGGGATATGTAGTTGTGAACATAGGGGAAGTGGCAGATTTTCTAGGAGTACTCCCATATCCTCTGTCAATCATCCCTTCCGCTGCAATCACCATCGTCATGCATCCTCCGCGTCACTCATATATCATCCTCAGGAAGGTTCGGTAGGAAGATCACCTGGCACCCCGACAACTTCCCTGACACAAGACAGGCATCGTACCTCACCATGAGATCACACGTTTAACATTACTAAAATATTTTTAACTAAAATAATATCGTACTTGTTTTGCTCACTATGGTCTGGATGCTGTTTTTCAATGAGATTTACCAGCTATGCTGAGAGATAAGTCAAATAACAATNTATATATATATATATATATATATATATAGTACGAGGTAGGTGTTTGTTTGTTATACACGAAGAAGAATAAAATTCGACGAAGTGCGTGGAAAGAAACAATTTTTCTTTTCGAATGTGTATTCATTATACAAATATCTCTATGCTCAAGCATTGACAGGCAGCATGAAACCAGAAAATTTTGTAATGCGACTGATAACATTAAAATAAAAGAGGAAAAGACGGTAGATATAGAAAAGGTACAATGCATGGAGATGAAGCGTATTTCATGAAATCCCATTTATAATAACTTAATTTTCTGTTTTATAATTAATAAAAGTTGAAATTGATGCCTAGATTTTTTCTGCGAACCATCTAAATTTTTAGCATGCCACCATAGTTCCCGAGACCATCGATTGGCGATCATTGACTTAGGATTTCATTTATTTTAGTAATCAGCATAAATATATTCTACATAGAGCTTAAATTTCTGTTACATAAAATGTGTTTCTAGTTACAATAGCAAGTTAAATCACTATTTCTAGGTTTATAAGAACTTGCCATTTCTCACTAAACTCCTATACAAACGCCGCGTCGCATGAAACACATTTCAATAGAACAATCTTGGCATGAAATAGGTTCAGGACGTCCCAGTGTATTTACATGAGTTTGGTTTCATGGAACACGTTTATTTACTAAATGCACCCACTTTTTACACCTAATTTAATGAAACCAAGTTTTCAAACAATGTAAATACACTGGGACGTCCTGAACCCATTTCATAGTTTGTAACTTTGTAAAAAAAATTCTCTTTTTCTATTTTGATGCATGATTTCTCTTTTCGCTGCTGCATGGATAACAAATCTTGCAAATTGAAAGTTCTTAAACTCATTGTTCGATGTATGTTTGCAAAAAAATACATAAATTTAATTCTAAACACATTTCCTTGAGAAAGCGCCATCACCATTTATTGGAAATTAGGTATTTCCTAACTTTTGCTAGATTATTAGTATTATTATTGGAGCTTCAGAACTCGCCAACATCTAACTCTCACTTTACTCTAGTTTTCATAGTGACTTACGGGAAATACCGCGAATACACACTCTGAAAACGTGTAAACGGAAAATACACTAATCACGTCAAGAACTCGAAAGATATTGCCGACGAAAACAGCTCACCAATCACCTCTCGGTTCCTTGGTATGTGGCATGTCACGAAGCGATGTAAGCATTGTCCATCCTACAGTTGTCTGGGCGACCGCAGCTTCAGTCACCAGAGGTGCCGGCGTCATCAAGGGCTCGTTCCATAGTGTGTATGCTTCAGACCGCGCTGTCACCATCACCAAAGAAACCAGAATAGTCAGAGACGGGCTAAGCGGTGTTGGCGGGAGCCGAAGCCACAGCAGCGATGGGGCACTTGTGCCCATCGCCGACGACGTCTGGTGCTGGACACGAGACCGTCGCTCGTGAGGACAAGCAACAGACGGGAGCACCGTTAGACCGCAGCCTCCTCCTCTGCCGCCGCCGCCGCCTCCTTCTTCATGACCCTAGCGAGTGCAGGAAGGATCTCTTTGCCCTCGACTTTTCGAGAAGCGACACACTCATGACCAATTACTACTCGTTTCTTTCACCTCGGAAAAATGACGAAGGATTACGTTCTCTCCGAACATCATGGTGAAATAAATATCACTATGTGTATCTCAAATAGGAACTGTGAGTTGCAATTGATAACATATCACTTCTTAGAAATTAATACAAATCATAAGTCATCAATAATGAATGTCATGTTACCATTTATATATTTAGACGAAGAATTTGAACATATTAATTTATTATCTCAATATTCCTAAAACATTACAACTCTAGTTTTCCCATAAAACGCAAGTTAATTAACACAAAGAAATACAATAGATGGATCACCCAAGGGATAAGAATTTCTTCAAAAAACAAACGCCGTTTATATTATCTTTCAAAACACTATAACCAACCACCCGAATACCATAATTATTTTCGTAAATATAAGTAGTCTATGCAGCTAAAGTTATGGAAAACGACAGGCATATACTAAAATCGAACAACCGGATGAAAGCCATGTGGAATATTGTTAACAATTACACGTCAACTTCTGAAAATCGCGAAGAAAATGTTTCTTTACTAAACGATGGCAAAATCGTATCAAATCCTCAGGACATCGCAAAATTGTTTAATTCTCACTTCTCAGAAGTTGGTAAAATAACGAACTCAATACATCCAAATCAATGCCCTCCAATTATATCCACACACATACCCAATTCTATGTTCACTTCCGAAAAAAAACGCCAGTGAAGTCATGGGAATCATCAGCTCCTTAAAAAACAAATTTTCACGAGGCATAGATGATATACCTGAGTTTATTGTTAAATCTTCGTCCCACGCTATATTAAATCCACTCGTAAATATTTTTAATAGTTCTTTATCGGAAGGGGTGTTTCCCAATATATTTAAGAGAGCTAAAGTGAAACCTTTACACAAGAAAGGAAACAAACTTAATATTGGAAATTACCGACCAATATCTCTACTACCCACTTTCTCAAAAATCCTAGAAAAATTGTTCTATAAGCGTCTTCTAGATTTTTTATCAAAATATAACATTCTCTCTGACGATCAACACGGTTTTAGGAAATCCTTCTCCACTACAAGCGCCATATTCTCCTTCTTCAACGATGTTATCACATATCTAGACAGTGGAGAAAATCCTCAGGGTGTTTTTCTTGACTTATCCAAAGCATTCGATGTCATCGATCACGGAATTCTCCTTACCAAATTGCATTCTTTAGGCATTCGTGGACTTCCACATCAATGGCTAACTTCTTATTTAAAAGATAGATATCAACAAGTAGAAATATCCTATACTAAAAATAAAATACTTGAGCGTTGTCTTTCAGAAACAAAGCCACTTACTTGCGGAGTACCCCAAGGATCAATTCTCGGCCCTATACTCTTTTTATTGTATGTGAACGACATGTCATCATCCACATCAGATTGCAAAATGGTTCTTTTTGCTGATGACACTAATTTACTATGTAAACACGCCAATGCTCAAAAAGTTTTGTCTAACCTTTCGACTTGGTTCCATGCAAATCGTCTCATTGTAAACACTGACAAAACAGTGTCTATGTCATTTCACAATAGTATCACAAAATCTTTACCCCAGGTTTCTCTTTCTTTAAACGGAACACAATTAAAAACTGTTTCGAATACAAAATTCTTAGGTCTCCATATCCAAGACAACCTCAAATGGAATTGTCACAATTCCCTATTAAGCAAATTGTTTAACGCATTCTGAATCTTAGTTAACGTAGTTTGCCCACGTATTTCCCGTTGCGTATATTTTGCAATTGTTTACTCCCATTTACGTTACGGCATTACCTTCTGGGGTAATTCCGGTCAGAGTATTCAAACTTTCAGAATTCAGAAGAGGATAGTTCGGATAATTTGTAAATCTCACCCCCGAAACTCTTGTAAACCTTTATTCAAGGAATTAAATATCTTAACACTTCCCTGCATTTATATTTATGAAACGGTCGTGTTTGTTAAGACCGAATTACTGAAGTGCCACCCTTGCTTTATACGAAACAGTCTCGTTCACGAACACTATACACGCAATAGTAGTAATATTCATCGCCCTAGAGTTTCAACCACTCTTTGCCAAAAAGGACCGCATCATTCGGGAATCGTTCTATATAATTCCCTGCCCGAGAATATAAAAGATATTATGAAATTGAATCTGTTCAAATCCGCGGTTAAAAACTACCTCCTGCACCAGTGCTTCTACACTGTAAAAGAATTTATTGATTTTAACAAAAGTTAAATTCGTCTTGTGCTTTATCACGCCATTGCTGTAGTACTTTTTAAACAACTTATAACAATTTCAAAAACTATTTTCTTGCATGATTGTGTTGTCTTATGGCTCATATTAATTTAGTTTTATGTGTACTCAACATTGGCACGGTTGTGACATAAATTCTGTAGCCCCATCCTGGCCCGGGTTTTTCTCCGTTTTTCCTTCTGGTAGAGGAGGATTTATCATAATGGTTCTCTAGACTTTGTCTAGGGGCGGGTCTATTGTAACAATAAATCGTGAATTTAGTGTTATTTCAATTTTTAAGCACTATACTCAGAATAATCTATAGTTCGATAATAACTTACATGTAATTTTTTGCTTAAAATTACAAACATATTGACATTCTATTAGTATTATAACTCGCAGCTAACTTTTTATCTTATCTAGGAATTTTTGCTGAATTTTTTGAATCCGCCTCTGCCTTAGGGCCCTTGATCGGAATTGATGGGATGGTCCCTTGCTTGCTTCCGGAGAGTAAATTTTTTTTTTTTCCTTCACGTGGTCATACGCAGTTTGTACTGTTTTTTTGACAATAAATTTATTATTATTATTATCAATAAAAAAATACTTGTTTTATTACATATGTTATTATGAGTAATGTGTTATATTTAATCAGCAACCAACGCAGGAATCGAGAAGTTTCGTATTGTCAAGACTCCAAATATTTTGTGGTGACTACATTGACAGCTATAAATAAACATGTATTTTCACCGTCTTTTATCATTTTTTTTTTGGTCGGTGCGTTCCAGTACGCGTACCATTAATCCGTATTGTAAAAATTGCTGTAATTTATCGTTTATATTGGCTTTGAATTTATCGTTTATATTGGCGCTGTCATCATCGCTTGATGTTCGAATTATGGTGTTGGGAAATATGGATAGTTATTTCTTTGAGAGTTATTAAATAACTATCAATGATAGGTATCTCCGAATCGTAAAATACGTCAATCCGGTTTGATAGGATTGTACTCTTTCGTCCGTAAATGCCTACCGCTTGATTTTTCTTGAATTCTTTCGTAGTAGTAGGGCAGTAAAATTAGAATATTTCCAGAACTTGATTCGGGTAATGCAAAATTGTTTTAATACTTTCATTTGATGCTAAATACACGCAATCTAAGATAAGCTCAACAAACAGCATAATTTCATATATTTTAGTTTACCGCTTATAAATCCTAAACCGCGCATTTTATTGAAAACTTTACCATTACGAAAGTTAAATAACATTAAAATACACGTCGATTAGTACCTTACACGTAGATATTCAGTTTACTATAGTCGTAAGTAACCGCCAAAAATTGACATTTTTGCACTTTGGGTGAAATTCACACTTTGTGACTTCTCAAACTTTTGAACGACCTTGATACGAAACGGTATTTGTATTCTTCCTCCGAATACCACTGTTACTTGCAATATACACGATAGCAGTGTTATTTTTTGCCACTAGAAAGAGTTTACCTCCAATTTTTTTTTGTCTTTTCCTCTCATATGCGCATTGTACAAAATAGCGCGGGTATTCACAGTGATTGTAATAACAATTGCTTCTGTCCACATCTCTGTAGACCATGTATAAACAATTGCACTGAAAATGATACCGGAAGCGAATTCTCAAAATTTTGGTTTTCGTCATTACTTGTTATGTGTTAATTTTCATTGACATTGAGTTGTTCTTCGGTATACAAGATACGAGGTGTTATCTCGTTGTGGTTGTGCTTTTGAGATAATTTTTACTCTAATCTAATAGCTGTTTTGCGGTTCAGTAGTAAAATGAAATCTCCACTTTGCAATGTGACAGTGGAATTATAATCATTTTGGATGAAATAATTAATGGTAACGTGTCTGAAGTAGATGAGTTCCAGTTGTCTGAAGTCGAAGATGAAACTACGCTTCATTTGTACCAATTTAAATAAGACAAACATCCTGAACGTTTATTAGGTTTGTCAGTAATGCTATCGGTATTTGGACGTTATACGCTTCATAAGGTGCGATACACACCGATCAAAAGCGTTTCATGAAACCAAACTCGTTTAAATACATTGCGACGTGCACACCGAGTTTCATGAAATACGATGATTCTATGGGATATTAGTGATAAATGAGTTCTTAAAAACGAAATTTGAAAGCTGAAATTCAAAGCCACATCATATAATGCTAGAAGAGGCGATGGACAAGTGTGTGTGAAAGTAAGATCATTGAATTTCTATACTCAATGATACAAACAATTTCTATACACAATCTAAGATACAAACTCAATGGTAATACTAGATATTAGAGGGAAAATTTGCTTTGTTGAAATCAGCAATCACCTACGGGTGGTTCACGGAAAATGTGTGTTATTCGTATAGAAATGTTGACAAGAATTTCATATTTTAATAGTTATAAAACAGAAAATTATGATATAAGAAGTGGGGTTTTGTTCTGTTTGCACTGCGCCACCAAGATTGCATATTTAATTCATCTCTGGATGCAGTGCTACACGGAACAAAATATCCTCACACTATATATAATTCCTTTCATCCAATCTCTCAAAATTTTCTCTAAGAGTAAGATTAATTTTCTTACAATGCGAGGAAATTTCATCTTGAAATAAGACCATTATCTTCTCATCTTGGAGGACACGGAAATATACACAAACTCTGATGGTTTAATAGAATTCGTTACAATGCGCCAAATTCAATTCATTGTGGAGTGTGAGTGTCGACTGCGGGTAGATTGCTCTCTCGCTTCCAGTGAATAGTCGTGCAGCCAGACGGACATTCCAAACAAGATGTCGAAATCCCGTTGAAGTGTAGGCCAAGACTTACAAATAGCATAGAAATCTTGCGTTTAGGCCAATTTTTCAAGGTCGCAGGATCAAATCACGCCACTGCCTTAATTTTACCAAACAAATTTTCTTCACGAGAGGAATTCTCTCACCCATGCTACGAGATGAAATATTCTCATAGTGCATGGGATCCTCTTGATGTCATTTAGTAGATGAAAACTTGCAACAAAGTGAGTGGATTCCTCTTGTAGTAAGAACTTTTGTTTTTGTGTGTATTCAGTAATAGTTTTATTTCCCCTTATGGGATACTCGAATTCAATGAGGATCAACTGATGAACCCTTTCAAACAAAAGATGATAAAATAGGTTTATAATACAAATAAATTTAGGAAAATTGAATTTCATACACCTGATACAACTTGGGAGTCATTTATGCCACCCACATCAAAAAATTATTACTCTTATCCAATGCAGTTTTTTAAGAACTACTTTAGTGATGACGTATTTGATTTATTGGCAGGTTTGGGAAGGAAACAGATGAGCAGTGTAGCTGTGGATTAGATCGAGAAACTCCCGACCATGTGCCCAAAGTATGGACATGAAAAAGCAGATCATATTAAGGAGTTTAAAAGACAAGATGTGTTGAATATCAAACAGAAGTGAACATTAATAACAACAGATAATAAATGTCAACTATTGGAGTACTTTACTATGTGCATAGCAGGAATAAGAGAATGTATATGGTAGTTGATGACAGCACACGCCTTCACGTGGCGAGGACGGTGAACGTTGCGTTCTGTAACAGCTAAGTTGTGAAACGTGGAAAACGCAAAAAAGAGAGTAAGACATAAGAGATCCTTGTTTTGCTTATTGTTATGTATACAAGGAAACCGGTAAGGTCGAATAAATATATTTCTTTAAAATCTAATTCATATGCTTATCAAAAGGAAGGTGGTGTTTTGGGTACTACACCACAATAAATTCACCAACTGGTGTTGTTTATGGATATAGTAAAAATGCCAGCAACAAAATATTATTGGTATTCAAGAGTAAGGTATCCAAAAGAAGACGCTAAGCCGAGACAGCGATTTGAAATGCTGAGGAAAGTTTGGCATTTAGCCAATAATTATGATCAGAAATCAAAAGATTGCCCTGCCATTAACAAATTGTTCAAGGTTTGATGTTGTCTAAATATACACGTCAATCATGCACCAAGTTCCTCCTGAACAATGACATGGCTTTCAAAGGAAGAAACCGCTTGAAACCATACACAACAGAAAGGTAAGCCCTACTAGTGGGGGTACAAAGTCTTTATGAGAACAGTAGGAAGATTCTCGTTCCGTTGTCTACGTAGAGACCAGATCTCAACGACACACCGTAAAGAGTGATTCCTCTTCTTTATCGTAGAGAAGTAACAATGAGTAGAGATAGCCGTAGAGAACTTTTCCAAATCACAGACTGAATCCAGGGTGGATACACAATGATAGTATCCATGGAGAAGGTTTGCACCTCTACCGGGACGCCTAATCGAAACCCTAATGCACCCACCATACCGGACGGAACCTAGCGTTTTCATTGGTTGCCCATGTCCCCTACTCCAAGACCTGAAGTCAGCGCGTTAACACACGATCATTCAAATTGCCATATACATCAAGTGCTCTATTTGAAAAGAGAAAGCAATTAAATTATAACGCAACGCCGGAATAAAGTTAAATGTTATATGATCTTTGGCGAATATAGTATAATACAGATTATTTCGCTGAAAATGCATGTTTCGACGCATTGCTTGTTGTAAAAATATGAATTAAGATGCATGTGGTTTTTGATAAAATTAAGTTTCTTTCAAACAGATTTTTTTCGGAAAAAAGAAATATAATATATTAAAGTTTGGTTAATGCGACAATGCGGTGTACAATGTACAATGCGGTGGAAGTAAGTGTTACGTGTTCCTTATGTTTTACGTGTAAATCTATATTTGCATTTCCAAGTACAAACTTTGGAACCGAGTTATACAATAAATTTCATATAATATTAAAATGTGTATAAACTTCAAGAAATGGATAAACTTCATTCAAATTGGTTTGAACTCTATTTGGCATTATAATGGAGTAGTTAGTTATTCGCCGCACCGCTCGTGTGAGTAATGAGATATTTGGAAGAAAAAAATTTTTGAATACAAATCAGCATTGTAAGGAGTAACGATTTCTTAGTGTCGCGACAAAATCCGAAAGGCCCAAAATCCAGTAACGACAAAACCCGAAAAGTTTAGGTAGAAGACCCTTCCGGCTTATCTCCAGTGAGGAGGGGGAGGGGTGTAGTAATTATTCTGACCCCACTGTTATAACTTCACCACTAAAATCGACACTTCCTTAAGGATTAGGTCTACACCGGTCTATCTGTGCCCGTTCCGTGAATCCTCAGTCAATGAGCAGCTCTTTCAGAAAACGAGTTGACTTTACCACAAAAAAAATTTTCTCCATAGAAATTGTGACGTTGTTATAGAATAATTGAAATCTACGGTTAAAATGATGAAAAATGACACCAAACACGACCTTACGGGCATCAAATGCTCATTTGACTATTAGTCCAGTAATTAGGCGACGAAAAGAAGCATATCAAGAAAAAAATGTTTGTTTGTTTTCAATATTATTTTAGTTTTTCGCATATAACTTTAAAACAACGCATTTTTAGAACAAAATATTCTTGAACAGAAAAAATGTACGTTAAATTTCTAACAAATTACATTCTGTACCGTTTTGTCACCAGACGAACGGAAAATGCTAAAGAGCGAAATTAAGTTGACAAAAATTCTACAATGGATTTAATTGAATCCTGGATATTTTTTTCTGACAATCTGTTTATCCTCTTCTGTGCGTGGGAGTTTTGTACACATCTATGTCGAAGAGTCGATACGCATTATTTAATTGCATCAAATAGGGTAGTTCTGATTTTTTGATATGATGAATCGAAATTTTCGTAGACAGAAGTACCAGAAATAAAAAATTTTAAAAAACAGTAAAATTTCAACATTTCTCAGTTTGCATGGGTTTTAGAAATAAAATGCTATGTCATTTTTTTCAGTTCTGTGAATTGACAAGAGTTAAAGACCAGAATCTCGAACCGTATTTGGACCACAGACACTATGAAAGGAAAAAAAGTACACGTTGACTCTACTACATAGATGTGTACTTAAATTCAATGCGTACAAGCGGATAAACAGACTGTCAGAAAAAATACTCTGAAAAACACATTTTGTTGGACACTCAATAAATTTCATTTTCGTATTACGATGTTTTCTCTAAAAGTAAATAGTTCTCAAGTTATAAACAAAATACTGGAAAATACGCTTTTTGATCCATTGTACATTGTCAAATTGCATCGCGCTCTTAAGACTTATCCGTTCGTCTGACGACAAAATGACACAGAACATAAATTGTTGGAAATTTAATATGACATTATTTAGGTACAATAGTGTTTCCTTCTAAAAAATATGTTTTCAAGTTACAAGCGGAAAACTGAAGAAAGAGCATTTTAGAAAATCTTAGTAATTTATTTTTGTCTTTATATCTCAGCCTGCAGCTTNATACACATCTTTCCCCTCCTTACTTGTTTTCCTGGTAACTTTTTAAATTAAAAATTATCGAACTGCTGCTAAAAAGAATAAATTTTATTTGAACATGAATGAATTCTTTATAATATAAGAGAAGCATATGATATATTTTATACAAAATAGTTGACAACAATAAAAATAACACATACTAATCCTAAATTTTCTATCTAAGAAACATACAGTGACTGGATTTGGAGACTTAAATCTATTATCCAGAGAATTGCTTGAGAATTCTTGAATTCAAAGTTTCCAAACATCAGTGGTGTAGAATTTTTTTATACGACTTGTTATTATATATTATATACATTTTGTTCTTATATTTCTTAATTTTATGTGTCGACTTCCGAAAACATGTGAGCAATATCGCTCTTGTAGTCAACACCCTCACGTACATTACTAACAACAGAAATTCAACAATAAATGAGCAATTCATGAGAAAACACCTTAATTATGAAGATAAAAGAACTTTCATGGTTGAAAAAAATATTTTGACGAAAAATCGAAGTTAAATACAACATTTCTTAGCGACTACCCCTTTTATTTTTGACATTCAGGCGAATAACCAAACCTGCTGTTACAAAGATATGTCTTATTGTTTCATTCGTATCATAAACTGCATAAAAAGCACCTTTCATGATTTAGAGCTAAATAAATATTGTGTCAGAAATAAAACCGGAGCCAAAAAGTTCTCCAAAACCCAAGTGTTTGGTTCTAAATCCCGCAGTGCCGAGCGTAGGTGTGCCAACGCATTTACTCTAGTACGATATATCATATGTTTTATGAAAGCATCAAGAAAATTATAATTGGAATTCTACGCACATTGTTCTCGGAATCATAGGCTCCCAAAATTGATATATTCGTCAAAATTTCGGAACCGAATATTTTTCACGATTACAATACGTTTTATATATTATGTTAACAGAAGCTTATAACTCATAAATACGCCGTGTTTGGGTTCATTTTTATTGGAATTATGTGTAGAATTCAAAAAAATAGGATAATGGGAATAAAAATAAAAATGTTTAATTAATAGCATATTAAATAACTCTCCAGTAAGAGAGTCATGAAATCCATTAGCGGCAGGTCGTTCGGGTGGCAGGAGGGTGCGCGGCGGGTGGCAAGCCATCAGAGCAGGTAGAATCTGTCGAGTTTGATTGTACCCAAAAGTTTTAATCCCTTTCCCGACTTTATGACCATCAGGAACTGTCGACTTTAAGAACGTTTCAAAACACGATCTCATATATGTTAATTATTCCTTTAATTGTTCAAAGTATGAATCTAAAGTATTGCACTACAGGGATTATAGTCGAATTGATAAAAACAGTTTCCTTGCCGACGTTTACTCTGCTCCGTGGCAAAACGTTTATCACGAAGTTACTATCGATATTTTGCTTGCATCATTTGCTTACATTTTGCTTGATCATGATAATTTGCTTGCAAAAATGAAGACTTAAGGTTTCGGATGACCTTCCATAAAATGGTTTCCGGAATATTTAACCGGACGAAAACAATCTGTAGTATCTGGAAATAACACATTTTCTTCTCTTCAAACGATGCGTAGTGTTGCTCAAGGAAGTGTTCTCGGTCCCCTTGCTTTTTTAATTTACGTTAATGAGGTCATCAAATCTCTTAAACACAGCAAATTTCAAATGTACACCGACGATCTTCAAATTTATATTAGTGGCAAACCGTCTAACATAACTTCAATTGCGCAAAAACTTAACAAAGATCTCACCTCACTCAGAATGTGGGCAAAATCTATCAGTTTTCTCTTAAATCCGTCTAAACCACAATGCTTATTGCTTGGTTCAAAGAAAACCCCCAGTAAACTTTCAAATTGCACTCTACCCAATATATCAGTTAATAAGACTTCTCTCGTTTGGTGCAATCACGTGAAAAATCTAGGAATTTATATCGAAAGCACGCTAAGTTGGGAAACCCAAATAGACGAAACATGTAAAAAAGTTTACTCCACCATCCACTCTTTAAAATGACTACGTGTGATCTTTTACCAACAGGAGTAAAGGAAATGCTTGTTAGGTCTCTTGCCATGCCGCACTTTGATTACTGCGACTTTCTTTTCACTGACTTGAGAAAAAAAATAGAACGTAAATTACATTTTTGATCTCAGGAAGTATGACCATGTGACATAATTTTTCAAAAAATCCAGGGCACTCACACTCGAGGAACGTCGAACGCTGCATTGCCTATATCTTCTTTATGAAATAATAAAAAATAGACATTTGGCAGTTTTAGCAAAACGTTTTAAATTTTTGAAACTGGATAGCGCGCGAGGCTCACATCTCCTCTCTATTCCTCGCCATGGCACAACTCTTTATAGTAAATCCTTCACAGTACACACAATACGTTCTTGGAACAAACTTCCTGCTCAACTAAAATCTCTATCAACTTTTTCTTCTTTCAGGCGACGTCTTAAAGAGTGGATGGAAAACAATGCCCTTTAGTATTCCCACATTCTCTGTCTATTCTTTCTCCTTCATTTGTATGTTTTCCTTTCCTTTCCTTTCCTTTGGGCACTAAGCCGCCATCCTGATTGGGGTTTTGCTGGGTTTATTCAATCGCTTCAGGTTTCACCGGGATGGTACCTATTATTGCTTCCCAGTTTTAAATATAAATACGATCCTCCCAATTTTCATCTTGTATTTAAAATGTAAATGTTTTAAAATGGTTAGACTGAAGAGCAGAACTTAAGGTCTGAGTCTCGCCAAAATAAAGGCACTTTTATTATTATTATCGACGGTAAAGTAGAAGTACTTAATAGTATTGTTACTAGTATTTTCGATAAACATGCCCTCCAAAAATCGTATCGTGTAACTAAATCTGCAGCTCCCTGGTTCACTGATAATATCAAAACCTTAATGAAAAACCATGATGCACCCTATTTGGTATATAAGCGTGTTAAGTCGGACGAAAGCAATTCAGAATATAAGAAACTAAGAAACCCTGTCACCCAAAAGATCCGGAACGCCAAAATGAGTCACTTCCGGAACTTGCTTCAAACTGAGACTGATCAAAATTCTCTCTGGAAAAATCTACTATCGATAGGAGTCTGTAAAGATAAAAAATTTTAAGATAGATATACCCTTGGATTCTCTGAATGAATATTTCGTGAGCATGTCACCCAGCGTAAATGACATTAAAAACTGAAATACTTACTAATTTAAAATTTACGGATGAAATCTCTCGAGAAAGACTCTATTTTAGATGTGTTGAACCTTTTGAATTCACCAAAATAATTAAATCATTAAAGTCAAATTCCAGTCGCTCAGATATGATAAATGCTAAACAGCTCAAACTTATTTTGGAAATCGCCCTACCAACTATTACTCATCTTAATTTTCTCTTATAACCAGTACTTATCCTTGTAAAACAGCCCTGATTCGTCCAATTCCGAAATGTAAAGGCCCGTCTTGTCCTTGCGACTATTGTCCAATCAGCATCTTCCCGACTTTGTCAAAAGTTCTTGAGAAAATTGTTCACCGACAAATTATCGATTACTTAACAATAAATAATGAAATAGACCCGCGCTAGTCATGTTTTCAACGAGGTAGAAATACTGAAATAGCCCTTCTTAAAGTTGTAGAATATATTAAACAATCATTAGAATCCGGACAAATTACATTATTAGATTTTAGGAAAGCATTTGAGTCTGTGGATCATGATATTTTGATATCAAAATGTAGGAATTTAGGATTTCCTTAATCAACTTTGAATTGGATTAGAAATTATCTTTCATGTTGACGACAGAAAGTTCACGTAAATATGCAAACTTCGGAATTTCAGTATGTGAACCGCGGTATCCCACAAAGAGCATGTCTCGGACCTCTATTGTTCATTATCTATATTAATAGTTAACCAAATTCACTCAAACATTGCTCTCATATTTACGCAGATGACTTCCAAATGTATATCAGAGGGAGAACATCCGAAATAGACAACCTAATTAGAAAAATGAATAGTGACTGTTGTGCCGTTGCCGGGTGGTCGAAATATAATGGACTCCATTTGAACGCAAACGAATCACAAGCAATCATAATCAGTTCCATTAGAAATCAAAAATTTCTGAGTAACATCAATAGCATTTTTAACGCTCAACAACGCGTGCATTCCTTGGCGAACAGAAGTCACAAACCTCGGTGTAAAAATGAACACCATCTTAAGATGGGACACTCATATAAACTCCATTAAAAAGAAAATATTTTCTAAATTCCACATGTTGAAATGCATAAGCAAGTACTTACCTACAATCTCTTAGGGGTTCTAGTTTCTCTTTTCTTAATATCTTGAACTACTAATTTAAGCGGATCTAATTAAATATTTCTTAATCAACTCTCTGGGGCTACTCGCTTGCTTAGTGGCGTATCATTCCACCAGTGAGAGGGGGAAATCGGTTGGAATGTGTACTTGAACCTCGGATCGCTGACAGTTGCTGATAATAATAATACAGAAGGCACAAAAATGAAATAACATGATATAATATACTAGAATTAATTGTACAAAACAAGAAAAGAAAATATAGTTGTAGATTGTGTCTGATGGACATCTTACACGAGACGCACAGAGGGTGCGTGTCGTGGAGTGTCGAGCCCTGTCGACACTACCTGTTCCCTCGACTGGCTTCTCGCTCGTCTGAAAGATCTTATTTTTTGTCCCCTGGAGGGGGGTACCAACCCCATCAATTTTCTTAAGATGGCGTGAGGATGGTGACATTGTCGCTGGTCTTTATTGGTTGATCAGAACTCATGCTACTAAGGCGTGATGCTGACAACTCTGATCTCATGCCTCGAAGGGCGGAGGCGACCAGCGGAAGCGGCGAATCGCCTTTCCGCTACCTAGGTGTTTGGCTATGCACACGTGCATGCCTCCGGAAATTATGAACGGTCATAATTTATGACCGCATTCAAAGCAACAGTCGGAGCAGCGAAATAAAGAAATGGAAAAGAAATTTTCCACTGTTCATCAGGCAGTACCGTAACAATTCTAATTAATTTTGTACTTTATTAATTATTTTAAATTCAACTATTAATGTAATTTTAATTGTTATTGTAATTCATCTTTTTACTTTTGTGAGTGCATTTTCTGTACATGGTTTGGCTGAAGAACAGACATGATGGTCTGAGCCAAACCCAATAAATATTCTATTCTACTCGTACTTCATGAAAAAAGCATTTTAAATTTGTATTTTGACGATGAAATTTCGTGTTTTTTTTAAATATGGATAATTTCACTAAATATTTTGTTTTCGTTTTTGAGATAATCTAATTCAAAAAGTAGTTTATCTTGAAAGAAAACCTGTAACCTGTCTTTAATCAGGTATAATCCAGCCAATCTGTGACATATAAGTATGAGGCGTCCAATATTTCTACGTATTTATTCTTGATATTTTCTTAAAATATGATGATTATAATGATGTAGTTGGTAACTCTCTACACCGCTCATGTGAATATTGAGATATTTGAAAAAATACTTTTTTAATGCGGATTAGTTTTGTTACCTTGGTCACTCCTTCATAAGGAGTGTTTTTCAAAAAAACCACAAACTGTTATATTAGTAGGTTATCATTTGAGTTCCATGCATAATTTCAGTTAGTCAAAAGAAGAAGAATTCAAAAACCACCCAAGGATTGTTTTCCTGGAGCACAGTTTGTGACGGGTCCCTAGAGACCCCTTAAACCAACTATCCCAACAGACTTCGGGACACATCGGTTGTGAATTTTTGAAGGATTGCTTATTAGTACAGTACAATTAAGCTTAAACCTAAACGTTCAAAGAGAAAAGTTCTAACCTACGCCAAATTATTCTGTACTTTCCTCTTAGTTAGTGCAAAGAAGTTACACCATATAGAGCGTCGGGTTTCGGGGGCAGGGGGTGGAAAAGGGATGAAATTATACTTTTCAAAAGTTTTTCGCAAATATCTCGAAAACTATGAGGCCTAGCTAAAATTTTGCCGTACATTAAATTAATGTAATTGACGTAAATGGGTGAAATTGTCTTTTTCAGCAGTTTTTCCAAATATTTCAAAAACTATGAGGTCTAGCTAAAAGTTTCTGGTATATTATATTAATATACATTGAATTATCAGCAAAAATATTTCTTTACATTTTTTTGTGCTGAAATAACAATTAAGAGATAATGAATGGAGCGATAATGCATTATTTCCGAATTGACAAAAAATGTAAAGAAATCGTAATTTTCGCAACACTGTGAAATCGTAATTTTCGCTTCGCTTTCCATTACTTAATTTTTTCATCCTTTTTTGTAGTTACGCGGGAGTAGGTACAACATTTTAAGATATCAACTATAGACGGATAACCATCATATACTAGAGTGGTCAAACTTGAGCGTGCCGTATCCAAAGTTACCGAACATTATTGAAAGCAGATTAAGGAAGGTTAACATCATCTATGTAAAGGGTCTCGAAAAAGTGGGCTGGTTACGTCCCTACGTTGCTGCAACGATGAAAATCGTGAATGTGGAAGAGTATGGTTGTCCTAAATTGGTGGAGTGCGTGAAACGTTTGAAAAACGAATGTCAAAAATCAAAAATGTTGGAGTATGTATTTAATACACTCTCCTTCAGTGAGAGTCATGTGTTAGGTATTGCAGGATGATGTTCGAATGTAAGGAAAACATTCCGAGTAAGTAAAAAAATATACTTACAATTCACTCCATCACTTTTTCCTATGCATTTTTTCTCACTTTAGTAATAGATTAGGATGAAGATGCTGTGATTATGAAGCAAGTGACCGACAAGGAAAACATTACAGACTCTGATTCATCTGATTGGGATGACCACGCGAATGAGTATGATGCGTTTATAGAACATGTGCAAAAGATGAAGCTGAATAAACAGATGTTTAAAAAATGATAGTATGAAATTAAAAATTAAAAATGTATGATTTATGTTCAATAAATACAATATTTTAATGTATTATTTTTTTAGATTTGCTATCGTATACATGCAGGGTTTAAAAAAGGGAAAACATGATAGATAAGGATGGATATAAACGGACCTAACATACATCGTAATGTTTTCATTCAAGTGCTTCCCAAAAGTGTGATCAAGTTAACGTAAGTAGAAACGGAATCATTACTTAAGTTTCTTGGTGCATAAAAAGGAAACATTAGAGTGCATTTAGAATTTCTCGTGCACATCCTGTCACATATAAATTAAATTTTCAAAGAATACCTGCCTTATTGTTGCACCCACGTTTTTGTCATCATAATTTCATAGAATTATTACATCATTTTACAATTCAATTTTCTTGATTATTTAGCATTTATTTACATTTTAACGTGATATAGAGTAGTTATTGTGGAATTAATTAATCTCCAGTTGTTCTAAATAATTTAACATAATATAATAAATTTAATAATAAATTTATTGTCAAAAAACAGTACAAACTGCGTATGACCACGTGGAAGAAAAAAAAACTAACTTATTCTCCGGAAGCAAGCAAGGGACCATCCCATCAATTCCGATCAAGGGTCCTAAGGCAGAGGCGGATTCAAAAATATCAGCAAAAATTCCTAGACAAGATAAACAGTTAAAAAGTAAGCTGCGAGTTATAATACTAATAGAATATCAATATGTTTGTAATTTAACACAAAAAAATTATTTTACATGTACAAATTATTATCGAACTTAAGATTATTCTAAGTATAGTGTTTAAAAATCATAAGAATTGAAATAACACTAAATTCACGATTTATTGTTACAATAAACACGCCCCTAGACAAAGTCTAGAGAGCCTGTGTAAGAAATCCGCCTCTACTCGAAGAAAAACCGTAGTAAAGCCCGGGCCAGGATGGGGCTACAGAATTAATGTACACAACCGTGCCAAAGTTGAGTACACATAAAACTAAATTAATATGAGCCATACGACAACACAATCATGGAAGAAAATAGTTTTTGAAATTGTTATAAGTTATTTAAAAAGTACTACAGCAATGGCGTGATAAAGTACAAGACGGATTTAACTTTAATTAAAATCAATAATTTTTTTACATTGTAGAAGCACAGGTGCAGGAGATAGTTTTTAACCGGAGATTTGACGAGATTTAATTTCATAATATCTTTTATATTCTTGGGCAGGGAATTATAAAGAAAAATTCCTGAATGATATGGTCCTTTTTGGCAAAGAATGGTGGACTCTCTAGGGCGATGAATATTATTACTATTGCGAGTATTGTGTTCGTGAACGAGACTGTTTCGTATGAAGCAAGGGCGGAACTTCAGTAATTCGATCTTAACAAACACGACCGTTTAATAGATATAAATGCAGGGAAGTGTTAAGATATTATTCCTTGAATAAAGGTTTACAAGAGTTTCGGGGGTGATATTTAATAATTATCCGAACTATCCTCTTCTGAATTCTGAAAGTTTGAATACTATGACCGGAATACCCCAGAAGGTAATGCCGTAACGTAGATGGGAGTAAACGTTTGCAAAATAAACGCAACGGGAAATACGTGGACTAACTGCGTTAACTAAGATTCGGACTGCGTAACACAAATTGCTTAATTGGGAATTAAGATTGTCAATGTGACAATTCCATTTGAGGTTGTCTTGAATATGGAGACCTAAGAATTTTGTATTCGTAACAGTTTTTAATTGTGTTCCGTTTAAAGAAAGAGAAACCTGGGGTAAAGATTTTGTGATACTATTGTGAAATGACATAGACACTGTTTTGTCAGTGTTTACAATGAGACGATTTGCATGGAACCAAGTCGAAAGGTTAGACAAAACTTTTTGAGCATTGGCGTGTTTACATAGTAAATTAGTGTCATCAGCAAAAAGAACCATTTTGCAATCTGATGTGGATGATGACATGTCGTTCACATACAATAAAAAGAGTATAGGGCCGAGAATTGATCCTTGGGGTACTCCGCAAGTAAGTGGCTTTGTTTCTGAAAGACAACGCTCAAGTATTTTATTTTTAGTATAGGATATTTCTACCTGTTGATATCTATCTTTTAAATAAGAAGTTAGCCATTGATGTGGAAGTCCACGAATGCCTAAAGAATGCAATTTGGAAAGGAGAATTCCGTGATCGATGACATCGAATGCTTTGGATAAGTCAAGAAAAACACCCTGAGGATTTTCTCCACTGTCTAGAGATGTGGTAACATCGTTTAAGAAGGAAAATATGGCGCTTGTAGTGGAAAAGGATTTCCTAAAACCGTGTTGATCGTCAGAGAGAATGTTATATTTTGATAAAAAATCTAGAAGACGCTTATAGAACAATTTTTCTAGGATTTTTGAGAAAGTGGGTAGTAGAGATATTGGTCGGTAATTTCCAATATTAAGTTTGTTTCCTTTCTTGTGTAAAGGTTTCACTTTAGCTCTCTTAAATATATTGGGAAACACCCCTTCCGATAAAGAACTATTAAAAATATTTACGAGTGGATTTAATATAGCGTGGGACGAAGATTTAACAATAAACTCAGGTATATCATCTATGCCTCGTGAAAATTTGTTTTTTAAGGAGCTGATGATTCCCATGACTTCACTGGCGTTAGTTTCGGAAGTGAACATAGAATTGGGTATGTGGGTGGATATAATTGGAGGACATTGATTTGGATATATTGAGTTCGTTATTTTACCAACTTCTTACGAATTTTTATTTACGAAAATAATTATGGAATTCGGGTGGTTGGTTATAGCGTTTTGAAAGATAATATAAACGGCGTTTTTTTTTTAAGAAATTCTTATCCCATAGGGTGATCCATCTATTGTATTTTTTTGTGTTAATTAACTTGCGTTTTATGGGAAAGCTAGAGTTGTAATGTTTTAGGAATATTGAGATAAATACATTGAATTTGTCGTCGGTGTCTTGGCTATTGTAAACATCTTTCCATGTTTCTTCACGGAAATAATTTATAAATATGTATTTATTTATGTCATTAAACTCTCTTGTAAATTTGTAAAGGATTTTAAGCCGTTTCAGTTTATTATTAATAGTCAATACTTGAGCAAGGTGATCGCTGTATACGGCGATAAACACTTCCAAGAGATACGAGATTCCATTGTTGACTATAATTTGATCTAGCAATGTTTGAGATGAGCCGGAGAGGCGAGTGGGGTCGTTTATCGTAGTAATAAGGTTGAAGGAGTCGATAAGATTCTTGAATCGATTAACTGGTGAATGTGCAGAGTCGGATGTACTCAAGAAATCGATATTGAAATCACCACATATAACGATAGATTTAGTAGATTTATGTGCGATATGTTCTAAAACATTTTCGAAGTTCCGAAAAAATATGTCAAGATCTGATTGAGGAGGTCTATAAATACACAAAACAACAATACCGGTGTCGGTCAGTTCAACTGCAGAAATTTCGAACACACTATCTACGCAGAAGTTCTCGTAGCCTGTCAGTGGAGAAGATAAAATATCATTACGAACGTAGATACACGTACCTCCGTGGGGATTTTTTCCTTTAAAATTTTGCCGACAGTAAGAACTTCCTAAATAAAAATTAGAAATAGCAGTATCTTTGATGTTGTTAGTTGAAAGCCAATGCTCTGTGAGGTATAGCAAATCAAATCGACTTTCGTGTACCAGAATTTTAATGTCTGTCAATTTGTTTGAAAGGGATTGGACATTATGATGAAATATAATTATTTTGTTTTTGCAAAGAGTTTGTGACTCACGTGAAATAGAATCGACGTTAGATTGTGGAGAGGAATTTGAAATTGGTACAGCTTCTAGTTCCGGATGAAGCTCGCACACAGCACCTGAACGCGATTGTCACCTTCGAGTACCACATCGTACTCCTGAGCGCAAGTTGTAACGGTGTATGGGGGCGACAGGAGGGATAGATGTTGACGTGGGAGATGAGGAAGCAGTAGGTGAAAGAACGGGGACAGGAGAAGAAATGGGTGTGGAGATAGGAAGAGGGCATGGTGATGAGGTAGGAGAAGAGGGAGGTGGAGGAGATGAGGTAGAAGTAGAGGGAGGTGGAGGAGGAGATGAGGTACGTGCAGGAGGAGGTAATGGAGCAGGTGGATGATGTGAGGTCAGATGTGAAGCTAGGAGAGAACCGAAGTGCTGTTTCCCAGACGGTCTCAAATGTAAGTCGTGCTGGGTAAAGTCCTTGGCAGTCAGGTGTGGTTGCAAATCAAAGAATGTGATTTTTGTGACTTCCAAGTGATGTTCTATGGAGATGTTTGCCAGGTTAATTTCGTGGTTTATTTGTGGAACGTTGAAGCGTGGAGGCAGGCTAGAGAGCACTATTTTTCTGTGCAGGGAGGCCATTTTTAGTTTCTGTAGATGTTCAGACGCGTTGCAATGACCACCCAAGTTTATATTATTCTGCCCACCTATGATGATTACTGTGTCCCGCTCAGTGAATTTTTTAGTGTAAGTGTCCAGTTCTCGAATAACTTCAGCCAAACGAGCGTTTGGCTTAAAGAAACCTGGCTAGGAAGAAATCCACACAATACGGAGGACATCTGACGACCGTGCGGATCTAATATGAGCACGTTTGATTTCTGCGTGGAAGTGCTGATATCTCTGCATAGCACTACTGTACGTGGTTTTGGGCGGCTGTGCTTACCAGTGCGTGGTGTGTGAACAGGTCTGGGTACTGGACGGGAGGGGATGAAACGAGTAGGTAAGGGAGGAAACAGGGACATGTCATCTAACACACTAAACCTATTCTGAGTGAAGTGTTGGGGTGGTTCATGTGTCGTTGGTCTAACCGGGTGGTAGTAGTTGAAAGGACGGCGAGAATTCCTAACTGTAGTCCAACCGCCGATCGTTTTTTTATTGATCTCTTCCAGCTCACTGATTCGTGTGTCAATATAATGTACCATGTTATTGTACGCCTTCCGAAGATCAGCTTTGAATGAGTTGAGGAATGAGATAGTGTCCATTGTTGCGAGAAAGCTAGCAACTTCACGACAAAAGCAAATGAGAATACACGAAAACTGACAACTAACACTGAATGAAGGATGCTAGTATAATAATATATTTATTACTACGGAAGTTACAAATGAGATAATAAATTAATTAATTATACAAACAAACCGACGACAGAAATGATTGAAATAATTATTTAGGGCGACCACTGGAGATTAATTAATTCGACAATACCAGTTAATCGATTCAAGAATCTTATCGACTCCTTCAACCTCATTACTACGATAAACGACCCCACTCGCCTCTGCGGTTCATCTCAAACATTGATAGATCAAATTATTATCAACAATGGAATCTCGGAATCTCGTATTTCTCTGAAGAGTTTATCTCCGTATACAGCGATCACCTTGCTCAAGTATTGACAATTAATAATAAACAAAAATCACTTAAATGCCTATACAAGTTTTCAAGAGAGTTTAATGACACAAATCAATCCAAATTTATAAATTATTTCCGTGAAGAAGCATAGAAAGATGTTTACAATTGCCAAAACACCGACGACCAATTCAATGTATTTATCTCAATATTCCTAAATCATTACAACTCCAGCTTTCCCATTATATGCAAGTTAATTAACAAAAAGAAATACAATAGATGGATCACCCAAGCGATAAGAATTTCTTCAAAAATTCGTTTATATTGTCTTTCAAAACTCTAATCAATCACCCGAATTCCATGATTATTTTCGTAAATATAAGACTATTCTTCCAAAAGTAGTCTATGCAGCTAAAGTAATGGAAAACGACAGGCATATACTAAAATCGAACAACCGGACGAAAGCAATGTGGAATATTGTTAAAAATTACAAGTCAACTTCTGAAAATCGCGAAGAAAATGTTTCTTTACTAAACGATGGCAAAATCGTATCATGTCCTCAGGACATCGCAAAATTGTTTAATTCTTACTTCTCAGAAGTACGTAAAATAACAAACTCAATATATTCAAATCAATGTCCTCTAATATTATCCACCCACGTATCCAATTCTATGTTCACTTCCGCAACTAACGCCAGTGAAGTCATGGGAATCATCAGCTCATTAAAAAAACAAATTTTCTACAGGTTGTTTATTGATATACCTGTTTATTGTTAAATTTTCGTCCCACACTGTATTAAATTCACTCAAAAAAATTATTAATTTTATAATTAATATAATTAATTTAATACATTTTATCTAAAGCTAAAGTGAAACCTTTAAACAAAGAAACAAACTTAATATTGGAAATTACCGACCAATATCTCTATTACCCACATTCTCAAAAATCCTAGAAAAATTATTCTATAAGCGTCTTCTAGATTTTATATAAAAAATATCATTCTCTCTGACGATAAACACGGATTGCAAAAATTCTATTCCATCACCAACGATGCTACCACTCCTCGTGACAATAAAGAAAATCTTCAGGGTGTTTTTCTTGACTTATCCAAAGCATTCGATGTCATCGATCACGGAATTCTCCTTTCCAAATTGCATTCTTTAGGCATTCGTGGACTTCCACATCAATGGCCAACTTCTTATTTAAAAGATAGAAATCAACAGGTCGAAATATCCTATACTAAAAATAAAATACTTCAGCGTTGTCTTTTAGATACAAAGCCACTTACTTGCGGAGTACCCCAAGGTTCAATTCTCGGCCTTATACTGTTTTTATTGTATGTGAACGACATGTCATCCTCCTCATCAGATTGCAAAATAATTATTTTTGCTGATGACACTAATTTACTATGTAAACACGCCAATGCTCAAAAAGTTTTGTCTAACCTTTCGACTTGGTTCCATGCAAATCGTCTCATTGTAAACACTGACAAAACAGTGTCTATGTCATTTCACAATAGTATCACAAAATCTTTACCCCAGGTTTCTCTTTCTTTAAACGGAACACAATTAAAAACTGTTACGAATACAAAATTCTTAGGTCTCCATATTCAAGACAACCTCAAATGGAATTGTCACATTGACAATCTTAATTCCCAATTAAGCAATTTGTGTTACGCAGTCCGAATCTTAGTTAACGCAGTTAGTCCACGTATTTCCCGTTGCGTTTATTTTGCAAACGTTTACTCCCATCTACGTTACGGCATTACCTTCTGGGGTATTCCGGTCATAGTATTCAAACTTTCAGAATTCAGAAGAGGATAGTTCGGATAATTATTAAATATCACCCCCGAAACTCTTGTAAACCTTTATTCAAGGAATAATATCTTAACACTTCCCTGCATTTATATCTATTAAACGGTCGTGTTTGTTAAGATCGAATTACTGAAGTTCCGCCCTTGCTTCATACGAAACAGTCTCGTTCACGAACACAATACTCGCAATAGTAATAATATTCATCGCCCTAGAGAGTCCACCATTCTTTGCCAAAAAGGACCATATCATTCAGGAATTTTTCTTTATAATTCCCTGCCCAAGAATATAAAAGATATTATGAAATTAAATCTCGTCAAATCTCCGGTTAAAAACTATCTCCTGCACCTGTGCTTCTACAATGTAAAAAAATTATTGATTTTAATTAAAGTTAAATCCGTCTTGTACTTTATCACGCCATTGCTGTAGTACTTTTTAAATAACTTATAACAATTTCAAAAACTATTTTCTTCCATGATTGTGTTGTCGTATGGCTCATATTAATTTAGTTTTATGTGTACTCAACTTTGGCACGGTTGTGTACATTAATTCTGTAGCCCCATCCTGGCCCGGGCTTTACTACGGTTTTTCTTCGAGTAGAGGCGGATTTCTTACACAGGCTCTCTAGACTTTGTCTAGGGGCGTGTTTATTGTAACAATAAATCGTGAATTTAGTGTTATTTCAATTCTTATGATTTTTAAACACTATACTTAGAATAATCTTAAGTTCGATAATAATTTGTACATGTAAAATAATTTTTTTGTGTTAAATTACAAACATATTGATATTCTATTAGTATTATAACTCGCAGCTTACTTTTTAACTGTTTATCTTGTCTAGGAATTTTTGCTGATATTTTTGAATCCGCCTCTGCCTTAGGACCCTTGATCGGAATTGATGGGATGGTCCCTTGCTTGCTTCCGGAGAATAAGTTAGTTTTTTTTTCTTCCACGTGGTCATACGCAGTATGTACTGTTTCTTGACAATAAATTTATTATTATTATTATTATTATTATCTATCACCATCCTGCTTTCCAATGGACAGATAAAAACATATAATTTTACGACGCCCGTTGTTCGTGTGGACTCACATTAAGAAGATGCACGGATGGCACCACGTTTGGCAAGGTTTTATGATGATAAAACACTAGCCGATGAGCAAGCACTATAATCTACCGCTTTGACAGGTTGCAGATAAGTGAAAAACATGTGTTTAGTCTATTCCTATAGATTAAAAACTGTTTGGAAAATTCTTTTTGAGCAAACTCACGTTTATTCATTGGACACAACCGCATGATGTGAATATGGACATGTTTAGAGGTAGAGCCTACATGAAAAGTATCATGCAAACAGAGGATGATACCTTTGTAAATCGTGTAATAAATGCTTGTACAATCATGTAGTCAAATAAAAGACAATATATTTTTTTTAAGATTTGTATTTCACAATTTTTTTTCATGAATTTATGCATTATATTTTGAGTCAACCATTTTACATAGCACAGCGCCCCCTTTTTGCGAAGCACTTTCTCGATAAGGAAGTCGTGCGGGTAACGTGTGGACTGAAGTTCTTCCTGATAAAAGCGACCGGTGATGGCTTTTCCATGTTCATCTTCGAGGAAATATGTGAAAGGTGTTGAGAGATGAACCTTAATAATTTTGAAGAGTTCTGATGTCCACGACTGTTCATAACCTTTCTGAAAGTGATGTTGGTATTTAAAGACGCATACGAGATCTCGCAAATGAAACTTGCTTCGTCGCGCGTCGAGGTGCTTGACAAGAACATAGATAGTTTTCATGAGACGATTATCCTTGACATATTTTGGTCGCTATCCCGTAGTTCGATGTGATGTTGCATTATACTCGCGAAGAAGAACAGGTAGCATCGTTAGCCAACGGTGCGTTTCTTCAGCAGAGAAACGACGGCACATGCGCTCATTGAGCGTGCGATATAAACGTTCCACGACACAGGCTTTCATTGTGGTATAGGTGGAGTAATGATGAATGCTTTTTCCTTTCAACCATTTTTGAAATTGTACAATTCACTACCCGCCTGGAAGAGATTAGGTTTTCGATTTGAATATGAGAGAATATGTGTAAATGCCTTCTTGATAGCATGTCCCGTCTTGTTCTTCAAAGGTTCAGCCCAAACATACTTCGAGTATACATCGTTCACCGTCAAGATGTAACGTATCCCTCTATTACTCTTCGCATACGCTTCCATTTCCACGACATCTGCCTGTCAGAGATCATCCACTCCGTCGGTGAGCACATGACGTCTACGAAAGCGTTTGCGGGCAGGTGCGTGATGATCTTGTGCAATACCATATCGCACATTACTTTGGCCTTTATTTGTTTTTTTCATGTCCAGCGTCACGAAGCTCTTTTCAATTTCTTCTATTTCACCACTATACCCACTGTGTCCAGTTGTTTGAGAGGCAAGTAAGAGACGTAAACGTTCTTCAATCACATTTGGATCTCGCCAGTATTTATAGCGAGGTGTTGTCACAATACGAAGTCCGAATCCTTTATTCGGTAGTCTTCGTCTTGTTACGGCGCGCGTGATGGGTCCCAACAATTCTTTAATGTATTTATACTTTGCTGTTGATGTTCTCTTCGTTTTACCTTTGTAATATTTTTATATGCCTCTGTTTCCCTTAAGAGGTTTTCATCCTTGACCTCATCATTACGCGTCACGTCCTACATATTGGGATGACGGTAAAATATGAGTTGTATTAAACCAGGTGTCGCTTCATATGTGTCGTGATTCACCGTGAATGTTCCGTTTTTATAGAGATCCATATGTCTATTCCCGAGAAATAAATTACCATTATCGAAACGTGGACAATAGTCTTGATCAGAGCTTCCTGTATGGACATTCATCAATTCAATATTCGAATTGAAATGGTCATCGACTATATCTTCATCATTATCATATTCAGAATCGAAGTCAACTTTCTCTGTGACCTTTTCTTCGTCTTCTTCTTTAAACAGGGGTTGAGGTATGTGGATGGCGTCTGTTTGCATGATGTATGCACCCTGTTCCTATTGGTTTTCCCACCCATTTGTTTCCTATTGCTTTTTCAACAGGGTCTTTCACGTAGATATCTATCAATCTGCTGCGATCTCCTTCCATGTCGTGAATAGCGTTTATTTTCCCACGTTTACTATTACGAACGTTTTCAATTTCTCTTTGTAATGATAATGCAAGTGAATTGGAAACTGTTGGTGGAGGATGATTATTTTTTTATTTTTTCCCCTCTTTCTTTTTCTGTATTTTATAGCGTATCGCATGTTTCTTTTGTATCACGCTCTTCAAAGTTTCTTTGATGCTCTGTTTGAGATTCCTTCCTAATTTCGATTTGAGTTTAATGACACCGCTTACTCCCAATGCAGCGGCGCTTTCACCTATGCTCGCATTGTCGGATGTGACATGTGACCACGCGCGTGATGCAAGCAGCGCATCAGCTTTCCTTCTCTCCTCACCATCTTTATGCTTTGAATAGGCGATATTATGTTCCCGACATACCTGATCGAGTGGGTTGATGCCAGAATCACCTCGTGCTAAACACTGTTGCTAGTGCATCCCCGGTCCACACAACTGATAACCACCTGGAATATGTACTTCAAAGGGAAGTCTGTCAATGACCTTATTGAGCACACGACCAATCACGCCACGTCCACACTTTCGCACAGCTCTACGATGTGTATAGTGTATCCTCTTCTTGCTCATGATGTTCTGTTCATGCAACGTCCTTGACATGATGTTAAATAGTCTTCGGAATTAAATAACGACCAAATCCGATGCGATACGCCCATCTTGCATACTACTACGTGATTTGTCGATCACAAGAAAAGCATAGGGATGTGAGTGCCACACGTCCGAACACATCAGCTTAAATGCATGAAAAGAGGGAAAATCCGTGCCGACATGCTCCTTTTAAATCTAATAAAGATTGTTATCATCTTGTTGAAACGCAATGATCATGTTCGCGTTATGGCGTATGAGTTGTTCTGGAATTTTTGTATAGGTTTGACATAGGTATAAAACATCGTGATGTCTATGTCGACCCGCTACAAAACAGATACAGTCTTGATCTTCTGTCGCAATATCATAAAAAAACACAAACACACTATAAGGGATGGCCTCGGACGTCGGTATTACTCTCTCGTCATTGGAAAACACATCAAAACCACATATGCCGTTCGTGACACGATGAAGAAAATGATTGTGCGGATGATCACGTGTCGTATAGAGATAAATATGTTGAAACTTGAGACCGTTTTCACTGTCAAGAGTGAAATGACATTTGTTCTTCCACAACCCGACGGATCCACCACGAGTGCACGAACACTGTTGGGTAAGATATGACCGTTTCTACTCTCACGTTGTTGTTGAGATCCATCCAAAATCATTGTGACATTCCAGATAGAGAGCGATGAAGGCTGCTCAACAATATCCATGTTCATCAACTGCGGTGGAATGCTTCCCGAGAGAAAATAAATAGAGGAGGAAGTGCATCATTTGTTCTATTTCGTCATGGATATCTTTGGTCACAGCACGAAAGAGAGTGTGAAGTGTAGGGGACGACATTATTTTTTTTAAATAAACGACTCACGTCTGTAGGTGAACCGGAAGAGGACACCGATTGTGCTACAAAGGTGTTTGTGGACCAACCTTATTGGTAGGTCTCCCTTTGAAACGCATCGCTGTGGGTCTCATCGATGGTGTACGTCATCGTATTACCAATGTGAACGAACCGGAATCGGATTCCGATGCTTCCACTCGCGGTTTTATTCAGCGTATCATGCAAGAGAGAATAGGTGAACTAAAACGCTTTATCGTTGCCACTGTGCAAGACATTATGCAAAACACGAAAAAAAGAACAGATGGTAGGCCCAACGATCAAATAACATTTCCAATGCGTTATCGACACAGCATCGACTATTGTCTCTCACCATCACCAGCTCCGCGACGCGACCAACTATACTACCCGACGAGCAATGGTCCATTTCTCCCGGATATGCTGCCTACAAGCCCACCTATAAGGGATTTTGGCGTGTGACGCAATGTTTTCCCAAGAATCGCATACTCAGGCTGCAACAGAAAGTCCAAGAACATGTGATCAAAACTATAGATGTAACACCTATCGAGAAAAATAAATTGTATACAATAGATGAGGGATACTATTATGGGTTCAAATACAATACAATACGTCCTGATGAGAGTAAGGATGCATCAGGAACAGAAATCATAGGAAGTTCAACGCATTGTTTCTGGAAATTGAATATATTATAGAACACGATGCGTGGTATCGTTAATATGCATCGCTACAAAATGCCCCTAAACTTCCGTTGTTTCAATATTAATAGGGTGACGCTACACACGTCCTGTTTAGATCACGCGTGTCTGTTGCAGAGTGAGGAAGCACGATGGTAAAGCGAAAGAGACGTCAAAAGAAGAAGAGAGAGCTTCCGATAGTGAAGCGAGGCGGAATCCTACCTCTCGTCGCTCTCTTCGCCGGTTTCAGCGATTTGGGTTCTCTGGCCGGCGGTTCTTCGGTCATTGCGAACGCTGTAAATAATGCTAAATTGCTTAAAGAGAAAAGAGGTATGCGGTGTAAAAAATACTCATGCAATGCAAGACGAGATATTGTCTAAAACCTCTACGGGGGAAGGAGATGCGACGGAAGAGGAAGACTTGTCTAAAAAATTAAATGACATTCCACAACATAGCACACACGAAGAAGTGAAATGTCATGCGCGCGCATTGCGGATCTCCTATTTTAGAGGTGTCTTTAGGTGTGACACACTACAAAAGAAGAAGAAGAAACGAGAGTATGATCAATCTGGATGATAGTTCGGGACGCGGCACACGTTTCGTGGCATACACTGTACATCACGATGACGTATGCTACCACCACTAGCGTTTGTCGTCTATATCAGTAGAGCATGTCGCATCGTCTACAACACCGTGAAAGTTCAGACGTTTAATACGGAAATGTGTAGACCAGCGGTTCCCAACCTTTTATGAGGTATCGCCCCTTAGTGGAAGAGGACTCACCCCTGTCGCCCCCCTTCTCTTAGTACGGTATACCCTTATTTAAATGTAAGAAACGTGTTGTTGTAAAAATAATAGACTGAATTATTCTGTTAAATGATTTATTACTATATACAACAAATAATTAACCAATGTAGATGTGTCCAGAATTCTTCTTCTCATCAGTCTCATCTCATGAGTTTGAGCTCAATTTTCTCACATTTTCTTAGCTGTGTACAAATACCTAAACTTAATCTGTAAATTGTAGAATTAGAGTAAAAAAGTTGCGTCATAGAATACCCTGAACCAATTTTACAAAATGTTTATAATTTCAATTTAATTTATTTACCTTTTTAATGGCTCCCTTGCGCTTGGTGGACTGCAGTCAAAGCCTGAATATCCGGCTGTATGTTGGTCAGGTGAAGGCGCAAGTCTCCTTTGGTGCAAACATCCAATTTGTTCCTTTGTTTTGTGAGGAGCTGGACGACAGAGCTGAATCCTTTTTCCACTAAATATGTGGATGGAAATGAGATTAGAAGGGGTTCAACCATTTCCCACAGTTTTGGATAAGAGTCCATGAGTTTTACCCAGGCTNAAGTCTCAACGCTTGACTCAATTCAGGGTCACAAGAATCGAGGAACTCAGTCACTGTTTCGAACAATTCAAAAAATCGCCGCAAACAGTTTCCTTTTGAAAGCCACCTCACGGCCGTGTGAAGGAGCAACCGCTCAAATTCCTCATCATTTTCGTGGCATAGTTGTCGGAAGAGACGGTCATTCAGGGCACTGGCTTTTATCTTATTTACCCCATTAATTACTAGTTGAAGGGTTTCATGCAGTATACCACTTAATTTTTTTGCTGCTAAGTGTTGGCGATGGATGACGCAGTGTATGGTGATAACGCCTGGAACTTCTTTCTTCAGGTGGGCCAGAAACCCAGCATGGCGACCAGACATGGCAGGAGCTCCGTCTGTAGCGCAGGCGCTTACGTTTGATAGGGGAATATCCTTTTCCTCAAAATACTCTTTTAATACATTAAAAATGGATGACCCCTTCGCATCAGTGATCAAACTTCTTGCAAACAACATTTCCTCGGTAAATTCCTTCTGCTCATTGATGAATCTCACATAGGCCAACAAAATTGCTTTGTTATCAATTACAGTATATTCATCTATCTGTAAAGCTAATTTTCTTTTTTTTAGCATGTGTGTAAGTTTTGATTCGACGTCTGCAGCCATTTCATCAATTCGCCTGGAAACAGTATTGTTGCTTAAAGGCACCGATTGGCTTATTTTGTTACTAGAACCCTCGCCTAACATAATTTCAACAATTTTTTTTGCAGCAGGTAAAATAAGAGTTTCGCCAATCGTGTGAGGTTTGCCACATTTAGCGATCAATAATGCTACCTCGTAAGAAGCAAGAAGACCTTTGTCAAGATCGGTTACTCGTTTTTTAAATAGTTCACTTACATTGGGACGTTTTTCTGCTTTAGCTTTGAGCTCTTGAAAATAACTGACGTCTTTATTCATTTTGTCACTGTGTGCTCTTGATAAATGTTCTTTCATCCGCGAAGGCTTCATGGCTTCATTGCTAGTAAATGTTTTATCACACAAAAGACAATGTGGAAACTGCACATTTTTTGGTGACACAATAAAACCGTATTTCAAATACTCAGCTGAGTACTGACGACACTTTTTCCTCGAATCCATCATGCGCGGTCTTCCGTACTTCAAAACTAACGAACGAATACTAAACAGATACGCACAATGTAATCGCAATGTAGTCACTGGCGTAGCCTACTAAAGACATAGAAGACGTATGACAAACTAGGGTGAGTGTTGTGATTGACACGAAGACTAGATGTGTACGCACTAACAACAACATGCCCGCAACACTAACCTGTGATGGTGGTGCCAGTAGAAGGGGTAGCGCTGTGACCTTGCCAGCTACAAATAGCTGGTGACTCAACTACTTCACACCAATTCCCTTACCGGCGCGTGACCAACGAGCCCTGAGGAATTACGCAACTCTATCATGCACACTTGCATATTTTATACAGATCATATTTTTTGCCCATAATTTTCTTAAAAACGAGTGAATTTGTTTTTAAACCGCTACCGTGTTTCTGCGACACTTAAGATTCTACTCTACAGAAGAGTTAGTTTATTTTTTCTGCCTTTTCATACTGATCGCCCCCCTGTCGCCCCCCACAAATTTATCGCCCCCCTTAGAACCCAAATCGCCCACCGGGGGGCGATCGCCCCCAGGTTGGGAACCACTGGTGTAGACGCCTCTGTCTGCAATTCCTATATTATGACTGGAAGAACGGAATCTGTCGCAGAAAGACGTCATGAGTCGTACACTTATCATCTACGGCAATGCACCTGAATTTACTGTATATTACACGCCACCCTTTGTGCTTGGTGAAAGTTATGACCTTACGTTGCTCCAATTGCAGACAATGAACACTGTGTTGATCGTTTCCAAAGACAATAACGCGTTTGTATATCAAATGCCACCGTCCGTCACGCAATTGTGTGATTTAGATACAGAAGAGTGTAGACTCAAGGATCCAATATCGAAAGCGAAAATATCCGATATCTATACTGTAGCTGTCCCGCCCGGTACGTATGCGCTCGATGACATCAACTATTTTCTCAAAGATTTTCTAAAAAATCAATTTAAAGAGCAATTTGCAACGAAAGAGTATTACTTTGATTTACACAGCGATAGTGCGACACATCAGTGTAAATTGTCTTTATCGATTACTCTCTACTTCACTGATGCCAACAACATCGGACAACCCCTCAGTTTCAAACGTAACATTTACCCGAAAACCGATCCTGATAAGTATCTCAAGTCGGAGGAAAAGGTTAAATTAATAGATTTTCGCAAAGTGTGTCACGTGTAATATCATAGAAAGCGGATACATCAACAACCGAACTGCTCACATTCTACATGCATTTTCCATCAACGAACCATCCGGAGGAAACATTGAAGAAATACCATACCACGCAGTTGGTCACCGTCTACACACAGACTATACAGGCGGCATCACCATTCGACTGGAAAATAGCAGAGTTCATACCATTTCGAGAAAACACGTCTGAAACGTGTTGTCTTCTCCTCAAGCCTGAACGAAATAAATAAAATGCGAGCACTACCCCGCTCCCAACAAACTATGCTTTGCGGGAGCACAACATTGACACAGAAGAGTAAATGTCTTGGCTATTATGTTGTCGAGAAAAAGTGTGCGAAGCGACGACATACCCGACGAGAATCTTCTCGTTGATTATGCGAGGGAGCTACGCAAACGATCGCGTATTATAGGGTATGAAACACATATTTACACACCCTACATGACCTCCTACAATTAAATGATGAAGTACGCATCGCCATTCTGAATAAAGATGCTTTCAAACTACTGTCCAGACTTGATCGTTATAGAAGGAAAAGCATTAAAAAGTGGAACAACAGAGCGAACAGACGCACATCTCGTCAACAACTGATGGACATTTCTATTTCAGGAATTACGTTATGAAATCAGTGGTACAGTGATTGATTTTTCACGAAATCTCGGAATAATATCCGCCATCAAGAACACGCTTTCTCTATCACATGAAGAGCGCATTTCACATAAATATGCCGGGTGGTCAGCAGATAAGAACCTCTACGTGAATAATGAGGATACACTAAAAGATTTGATAACAGACAGTGGTGACTTTACGGCGTGGACACCATTAAAATTGTTGCTGGAATTTGCAGAAGATCATCAATGTATCGTTTACAGTGTACCACAAGAACTTGTTTTAGTGCACACCAGACATGATAATGATTATATTCTTATAAAAACACCTGCAGAATCTTCATCTACACCCTCCTCTGTAGATGTTGTCATCAGCAAAATCTCATGGCGCATACCTCATGTGCGTGTCGAGGAGGTAGCAAAGCTCTATCTCACAGGATTTATCGAAAAAGGAAAAGCTTTACCATTTCGCTTCGTTCGAGGGGAACTTCAGGAGCTCCCGAATGAGGCTGAGACTCGAATGTCGCTTGCTCTACAAGCGAATAGATGCAATGACATTACGAAAGATTTTTCTGAATTGGATCATTGTACTCTGCGTACGGCAAAGCTCTTTTTAAATGATGTGTTTATTCCTTATTGCGAACTACGCATGGCATGGACCAACGATACAACCGATTATAAGTACTGTCCAGAAAGATTTAGCAAAGTACTGTTCAAAGATTTTGAAAGAGGATATTTCGATCGAGAGCCTATTTCAGTCATTACAACGTGGGGATACGCAAATCTGTATCCTTTTATCACTTTTGATTGTAGACGATGTGATATACCTACGATAGGTACAACGGTAGACATGCGCATTGACTTTGAGACAATGAGTAGCATTAAACCTAAAACCTCAGCATATTGTTTAATTCTACATCCTGTTGCATGTGACTACACACCTGTGACAGGCATTGTCCAAAAATATAACTAGACGAACACTCACTACCACCCGCCAGTCGCAGTTTGTGTTCACACATAGAACATCATGTCATCCGAGAACACAGTGCTCTCAGCGTAAGAAGAAGAGAGAGAAAGTAGTTCGTCAACGTCACCACCCACCTACAAACATTAACGTCTTTCTGAAAATGTGTGTACGCTTTGCGGAAAGAAGACGAGGCAAAGAACGAAACATGGAAACATGAAACGAAGACATATAAAACGTTCTTTACCAGCACAAAAGAATAGTGCTAACATTGCCTCTGAATGGTTTACGCAAGGTGTAAAACTGGCTATACTTCAATGTATTCAGACAGACTCTACCACAGAACAAACAGATACATGACGAAACATTAATTTTTTTCAATATAAATCATTATTTTATTTAATGCTTAATTTATTATTTTTTTCCAAATGTCCTTTCCTACCCTACAGTGATGGGAGAGCAGGAGAATAAAAGAGATGCAGTTTCAGATTATTTTATTTTCTCAAACTTCATACAGGATTGTATGCAAAATGCATCAGAAAGGATTATAGAATACTATTTTGTCAAAAAATACATGTATAAGCTTTCATATATCATATATGACATATAAACGATGTGTATAATCATACATATCCATATTTTTTACTCATGTTTAGAAAACATGTCAATTTCCTGCCCTCCTTACACTTGGATCACCGGCGTCATCGCAATGAAAATATCCACTACGTTTTGTGAATAGTTCCACATATCTACAAATTAAAAAATGAAATGTTAACAAATAACACTAGGATTTATTAATTGTTATTTTTCGAAAAATACATCAACAACACAATACAGCTTCCCCTTTCTCGCAATATATTTGTAGTCTGGTTGTAACTCCCAAATTTTCAGCAACGGAATCTCATTCAATGTCAAGATTCTCTTTTTCTTGCAAAGAAAAATGAAAAAAATCAAAAAACATGTGTTATAAAAAATTTTCATTGATTACATGAACACATACAACATGAGTAAATAAACATATAAATGCTTACAATGCTTCCTGTTCCACGTTCATCACTTCTTGTGCTTTTGACTTGGGCTCAGCAACGGGATGTGATCTTTTCCTAAACATTAAACAAAAATGTTATTTGCAACACATTTTTAAATATACTACTATTAAATTCCTATTCACTTTACTTACGGTTGTTTTGCATCCATGTGATGAATACCTTCTGACGCTTTACGCTTCCTCTGAGCGCGTATTTGAACAACTTTCCGCGTATCTTCATTATCAGATTCACACTCTCCAAATAAATCAGTTATTTTCCTAAACCAAACAACAACGTTTTTACATAATGCTTTACAGATTTTTTGTGAAACAATACTATAAGTTTTTTTCATTTACTTGCGCTTTCTTTGTCCCAACGCTTTTTTCCGTTCCTTCTACTCCATTTCTCTGGGTTCGTAAATCGATGACTTTTGTGTCCTCGTCTGATGACACATCCTCTATTCCCACCTCCTTCTTTTTCATGTAACAATAATGAAAAAAAGAGTTTTATACCTTTTTACTAGTCTTCTACTGTATATGCATCAATGTATTCTATAACAAATAAAACTATGCAATAACAATGTAAACTAATAATTAAAATTACAACATGTTTCTGCTATCCATTTACCACAAACATGCATTATGAAAATAAAAGATTAAATATTTACATGAATGCTTGAGTCATGATGTTTAAGCAAGTCGTTTTCTTGTTTAAACTGCACGAACACACGAATGAAAACTGAAGTGATTCTTGTCATGCCGAACGGTCATATGAATACCGAAATCACCTTCCCACATCGAACATGAACAGAAAAGAAAGACACATTTTATTTTCCCGGAAAATAGATAGACAACTTACATTGTTTTAAACTTATCTCACCACATGTATAATGAATTGATGTGGACTTGTTCACATGCAAATGCAAATGCAAGAAAGTGACTTCCGCTGCCGCGCGAGGCAAGGGGAAGCGATATCAACGTCTGCGTCCTTGAGCGCTTCCACGCACCCACAAGGGCAGATTATGGGTCTATGGGCGCTTGTCTATGCGCGGACATGTAGATTTCCTGAACGCTGAGGGGCGTGCGCGGAGAGGGCGAGCATGCCAATTTGTGCATCTCCTCTATATTTACAAGTGTGCAAGACATGGTACGCTTCATTTGCTACACATCCACGGACAAAAATGGAACGTGAGAATACTACAGAAGATGTTCCTGGTACTTTTTTCATCTTATGCATTGACGTATAACTGTACATTTTGAGATGCACTGTCACTATTGCTTCTCTTTTCTGTGTTCTAAAACTTTTATGTTCATCACCATATAATGTTTTTNTCCGCCCGCCGCACTCATACCCGCGAGAACGGATATGGAACGGCACCGTCTTTTTGCAGGAATGTCTGCATTTTTTGAAAGCGTTTACAAAACGATGTGGCATGTGTTTTCAACGACAGGATAATTTTTATTTTATCTTTTAGAACAAAAAATCTGCAAGAAGACATCAGCTTGAAACCGCAACTGCAGTCTCCTGGATAACAGTTTTTCACAAGAGTGAATAGAAGAATCAATAAAGAACGCTACGTATTGTTAAACAGAATTAATGTGATCGGAGCTTCTAAAAAATAAGATTTCAATCTCATGAAGTTTATTAGAGCTATACCAATGAGTTGAAATAAGAAGCAAATTCACGTGAAATTATAATGTGAATTTTAATAAAATGTTTCAATATGGAAAAATTACCAAAAAGCGAATTTGATAAGATAAAATACGTATTTTCATCCGCCTCCTTGCCTCTCGCCAAGAGCAGCCTGACAAATGAATGTCATCGTCTTTCGACTGTCGAGGGAGTCCGGTGGTTGCGCGCTCTGTTAATGTAATTTTGAAATATTTTCGTCTGCTTGTCTGGTCATTGGAGCACTGGTGCACTCTGGTGGTGTAATTTTGAATTAGCTCATTGCGACGGCGGCAAGGCGCGTCAGTGTCACGCACGCAGTGGGATTCCAACCGCTTACTGATAATATATCTTTTAAGCGCCAATCTCAATTTTGCAGAACTGCGCACGCGCAGAAAACACCTGTAAGCAAGAGTTGACTCCTCGTGCCAGGTGTTAATTAATCTGTTACCTGCACGATCGTTTCAAGCGTTTATTTGGCGTTTTGGAAACAACGCCAATTTTCGGCGCGGGGGGCACTATATCAGTTGTTTAGAGGTATAAAAAAAGAGAAAACAAAATTTTTCGTTTTTCATAGTATTTCTTCGTGTTTATACATGCTGATCTTTTGTTTCAGAACTTGAAAATGTAGACAATTATAGTGTCCTCATTCGTTTTTTTCAAATGGAATCAACGGAGTTGCATCGTTGAGGGATACAATGCTCCTCGATGGTAGGTTCTCTATTNTATATATATATATATATATATATATATATATATATATATATTTATATCCTGTTTTTGTTTTTTTTAGATCGCTCCTTAGGCATTATGCATACAAACAACGGTCAGGAGGAGGTGCGTAGTATGCATGAACCCCAACCCTCCACTTCTAAGCATGATCACCAACCCTCCCTTTCTTTGCTACAGTGCACTGACAGACATACCTCTCTTCATCGGTGTATCATTCGTGGTTCTATACACAGTGCATTGCATATTCAAGATCCGTTAGACTTCTTACGTCAATGTGAGGCACCTTTGCTGTCAGCGTTAGATCGTTTTAATAAAGAATATAAAGTGACAGCTTGTTTAGAATGTGAATTTATGATAGAGAAACCGCATGCAGACCGAAAAGAAGAACGTATATAACTCGCTAGAATTTTCCTTTCCTCACTGGCAAGTGTGTTTTCACATCAACATCGTGAACGAGACTATCAACGAAATATCGTTGAGGTCATACATTCACGGTTTGATGCTTTTAGTGAGAGAGATATCGAAAAGGCAATAAAGAAAATTGTCACTCTTCATCTTGATTTTCTTTCTATAAATAGTGCACGAGTTGGAGTAAGATATGTATCCTTGCCTCCTCCCTTTAATCTTCGAAAAAGGGAATCGTAAATGTGCACAATGAGGATACTGTTTCTATTGGTTGATGGCAATAATGTTGTGCCATCGCACACGTACACGTATTCAATATTCAAGTCGTCCATTCCACTATCGCGACGTGTTTCATAGACACAGAACTACATTAAATTTGAAAGGGATTTCCTTCCTGATGAATGTTGATATAGGAAATTTGAAGACCTGAATCCTAAATATTCATGTCACGTGTATCGCTAGATTTGGTCAACGTCACAAAACACGTGGGTCGCAGAAAACATGTCTTTCACTCAAACGGTCAAACAATTTCACACAAATCTATTATTATATAACCGTCACTATTGTTGGATTAAGGAAATGAGTCGATTGATCGCTTCACTACTATCAGAAGATGGACATCATGCATTTCACTGTCATGCTTGTTTACGTGTTTTTCGTCATAAATATAAATTTGACAACCAAGACTGTCAACCAAATGGTGGGACGCGTGTTTTTTACCAAAGAAAGGAAGAGATGCACTCACGCGCTTTACAAACTATACGCATCAACAACGTGTGCCACTCGTCATTTATTGTGATTTCGAAGCTTTTACAGAAACGATTGACAAATTTCAACACCCTATCGATGCATCCTATTCCAACGCTTATCAATACCGTCGTCCATTTGCTGTAGGATTCAATGTGGTGTGTGCTATCGATGCGACACGCAATACCTATGCTGCGTTTCGGGGGGAAGATTCAGCGCATCAATTGTTAACAGAGTTAATCGCTATTGCTCGTGATTATGCCACGTGTGTTCACCAACCCCATCCGCTTGTCATGCGACCTGAGGACGAACTTCATTTCTAGAATGCGTAGCATTGTCATATCTGTGGAGGAACATTATCAGACTGATACAATAGTACGCGATCATGATCATCTCACAGGCGTGTATTGCGGTGCTGCACATAATGCATGTAATGTAAACTATAAAGTTCCTCTTCATATTCCCATATTGATTCATAATTCGGGATCCTACGATTTACATTTTATTCTTCGCGCTATAGGACGTGATCCACTCTTTAATCAATATAAACTTTCTATTATACCCCACAATCATGAGCGTCTCATTTGTATCTCCATAAGTGTAGCAAAGTGGCACTTCGTTTTCTCGACTCCTTCAAATGTCACCATCACTGGATGCTTTGGCGCGTACACTTGCTCCGAAAGGTTTACATCATGTTGGAGCAGATTTTCCCGATGATATACTCTTTACATTAGCATGTACGAAGGGTGTGTTTCCATATGATTATTGTAATACAGAATCTGTACTCAACGCAACTGCATTACTACCACAGGTTTAATTTTTCAGTCGTGTCTCGGGTGAACACATTAATGATGACGACTACGCTCATGCACAAAGGTTTGGCACACGTTCGGGATACGCACACATTTCGAATAAGTTGATTTGTATTTGAAAATCGATGTGCTCCTCCTCACTGACATTTTTGAATCGTTTTGAAACTTGTGTATGCAGGTGCACATGCTCGATCCAACACAGTATCTCACTACACCATCTCTGGCGTGGGATGCTATATTAAAGAACACACATGTGGCATTGGAACTCCTTACCGACGAAGATAAATTCATGTTCTTTGAACGTGGGATTCGCGGTGGCCTTGTCCAAGTCAGTGAGCGATATGCAAATGCAAACAATCCCTTTATGCATGATCAGTATAATCCACATGAACCGAATTGTTATCTTCAATATATATCGACTGTAATAATTTATATGGACAGGTTATATTTCAATCATTACCAATCGGTGATTTTCAATGGGTGTCGGATACTGCAAACTTCAATGTAGCGCGTGCAGTTATGGAGGTGGGACTGGTTATGTATTAGACGTCGATCTTGACATTCCGGAACGTCTCGACGACACCTTCATCGACTTACCATTATGTCCTGAGACGCAGATCCTGCCTTATCGTGGGAGTCGTTAACCGAAACTCATGGCTACACTGCTTCGTAAACGTCACTATGTCATTCACATTTGCAATTTACAACAGGCACTGGAGTTGGGTTACAAGCTTGTATCTTGTTGTTCATAAACGTTTCTCTTTTCGTCAATCGCTTTGGCTTCTCGCCTACCTCGAACTCAATACCGCGTTACGAAAGCATTGTTAAATCAACGTTCGAAAGGATTTTTTTAAACTTATGGTGAATAGTATTTATGGAAAATCTTGTGAAAATGTTCGTCAACATCGTCGCATCTATCTTGTTAACACGTGGGAAGGACGTTGTGGTGCGCGGAAACTCACTCTGGATCCCAACTTATATGCAGTCGACCGATTGAAGCAGATCTCATGACAATCGAGTTGCGTTTAGCAAAAGGAAAGATGAACGAACCTATTTATGTGGGATTTTCAATATTAGAACTCTCTAAATTTCATATGTTCGACTTTTCTTATACATTCCTGAAAGCACAATTTCCAGACTTGAAACTCTTATATTAAGACACGGATTCGTACATCTTGTCCACGTTAGATTGTATATGTCGTCACGAATCTTTGTCCTACTAGGACACGTTAACGTTTCAAGCTTTGAATAGATTTAACATCTTTCCATGTAATAAAAAAAGATTGTGTCTCTTTAAGGACGAATGCGGAGATGATATGCTCATAGAATTTGTGGGTCTCCATCCTAAAATGAATACTATTCAAACACTCTCCCAGCTTACCTCATACAGAGCGAAAGGTATCAGGCGGTCAGTGGTCAACCAATATCGCATTGCGAACTATAAAGACGTTTATTTCATGATAGAACAAGAATGGATATTCAACATTGCATTCGCTCAAAAGCGCATACGCTTTATTCTTTGGAGCAACAGAAGCGCTCTCTTCTATGTGTCGATGACAAACGTCATTGGGTGGATAAGGTAAATAGTTTACCGTGTGGACTCTATCACATTGTCGAGAGTGAGCGTTGTCTTCAGCAGACATGGAGCATCCACCTCTGCCAGACATGGAAACGCAAGTGTATCAGCATGCAAACATGCTGCCAGATATGATTGATAATATGTTAGACATTCTATCTCATGTACATGACAACAACCACAACGTCATCACTGACATTGCCATTTAGGCTCATGTATGTCTCTTAGTATTATTTGAGACGTTGCATTGCATTGATTTAGAAACACGTGTTTCTGTCATCCGTACAGCACTCTGCATCCTCGATCATCGATACTGAAAACCTTCCACGTCCTTATGATGATGTTACATCAACCTAAAAGAAGATTGTTTCTGTTTCAGTGCACGATATGCAATGATGTCCTTCACCACTTCATCATCACCACCTGCCGTCACATCTGTTACAGGGGTGTTTAAAAGCGTTGGTAGTGGAAATGCGACATGAATCCTACCCGTTGTGTAGACATTTTTTATTAAAATATAGAATTATAATTTGGTATGTGATGTGTCAAAGACCACGTTTTGCAAATATAATAAACATATTGTAGTCTTTGGTACATCACATACCAAACTATATATTGTAATGTACGGAATCGTTAATAATAGTTAATTCATTAATTAGTGATAATTATTAAAAAGAATGTTTCATTTTTTTAAATTTAGAATAAAAATAAATTAAATTTATTTTGTTGAACCAAAAGGGGAAAGGACCTGACACTCACTCCTAAGGGAACCACCTACAATGAAAACACAACAATCTGGTGTTCAAACAACATCAAACGTATTTTATTGATTAACATAATTATGAACTGATCTACACACTTACACAGATGTTAATGAAAGTAAATCCTATTACACAAATTGCAAGGTAACTACACATTGATACGCTTACTGCGCAACGAGAATGTTCTCTCGTTCTTAATGGTTACTCACCACGGTCTTTTGTTACTGGTCTCAGCTGTTCTTTGAGCTCTTAACACATTTAATGCACATAACACGCTTAACACTGGGTCTGATGACGTTTAATTACAATTTACTTGGTCTTATAACAATTTCAAAACACTTTACACCTTTGTACATTGATCATAGTATCTGATGATGTCTTACTGGATGATGAGCAAGTTCATATTACCTCTCGCGTGACTGTTGAGGACACTACTTCAATTCTCCTCGCAAATGTTCAATACCTTTTTATCTTTTTTACCGCCCCATAGCTATTTACTATACGCTCGCGACTAGTTTCAGAGTTTCACTTTGTTACCTGAATCACTTTGCATTTCATTTAATAAGTCGTTCTTGGCAATATTTAACTTTAATTACGTGGTCACTTGACTAATTGCTACTATCATGCCTTCTGGCTCACCATGCAGTGAACTCACGGTATGACACACTTTGCAAAGACGTTGCCTTCTCTGGGCTCACAATTACACAACAGTGACTACTTTGCAGCTAACGTTTCTCTGAAATTTATTACTTTCCTTTCTCGCTGGAGTCAATTAATTATCTGATAGAACTACTTTGGCGAGACGAACTAGTCCCTATTATCTGTTAGTTCTTGGCTTCTCACTGCTCATAATACAGAGTTTGGATACTCTAATACTGTTATGTACTAGTTACATGTGATTAAATTTGGCGCTTCTTACGATCTGAATTCACTTGAGCTCGTATAATATTGTTCATCGGCAGCACAGTTTATTTCACAAGTCTCATAATGTTACTTAATTTTGATGCACTGGTTCACTCGAATAATTTATCACTCTAAATTTGTTAATTTCGGATGATTCGCAATTTGTTTGTCTATATTGTCCCCGAAAACTGCACTTCGTTAAATGAATTTGTTGTATCGCAGCACTTTTGAGAAATACAACATTTTGAAGATATTACTTGGAATATCTTCAACTCGAAATCCAAAATTTAGTTATTCAGAATGATTGATCTACAATTTGATCAAAAGTTAATTTTTGAAAGAGAGACAAAAAGAAAACTTATGATGATCTGCTGCGACACGATCTGATCATCTGATCTGTACAAAAACTTCTCCTCTTTCCCGAATAATTACACCTTACCTCACTCGTCAAAAACTTGTGCTCTCCTCTTCAAAATCTTACGCTCTCTTCCTTAAAAACTGAGGGTCTCCTACTCAAAAACGTATGCACTCCTCTGCTCAAAAACTTATCCTCTCCTCTCGAGTGCTCCCGTGACCCACTATTTGTGGTAAAATCCTGTCATGTGACATTCCCTTTCCTAATAGTTCCTCCACCCAATGTGAGTTTAGTGCCCACTACAATTTTAATTGGTTATTTTCGAAAATAACGTTTTTGAAACTTCGTTTTGCCAATAGCCCATCTTGGCTCCTCCCACCTTGATTTCTGATTGGTAGTTACAATTTTGCTTTCTTCCCAGACTTCGTTCGCTACTGACTCTGGTCATTCCGCCATTTTGTTCCCTCTGAAACAATAGCCTTTGTGACGATGATTCCAGTTGCAACTTGCCATGATTCCAATTGGAACTTGCTTCAACCGTCAGCACCCTCCATGAACATAAATTATATGACCACTTTTGAATTTTGTGCCTATGTAGCTTGCCGACAACCTTCCAAAATTTTCCGCTGCGAAACCTTCCGTTTCATACCTACCGCCGTCCCCTGAGATATCTGCAGCATACCCACTTCGTTCTTTCTTCCGACGCGAATTATTACATCCCCGGACCGTTTTGACCGCTTGGCATAGCTGTGACCTTTTTTCTCTTTCGCTTCATTCTATGCGGTATTGCTTTGGGAAAATGATTTTCCCTGATATCCGCTTCTTCTGCGGGATGCCTGTTAGAATACATTTTGCTATTTGAATTTCTAAAGGTTCTTTTTTTAAACGTTGCGGCATGTTCGAACTTGTCTCTTCCTCTGAGCTGGTTCTTTGAGTTTTTGAGAATAATAGTTTTTTATGGTTCTTTTTGTATCTTTCTATTTCTAAAGGAGCCTGTGTTGCTTCGCCAAAAATACTCTCTCTTGCCTGCGTCTGATCGTCCCTCTGAGTTCACCCTCTGCTATCTACTTTTTCTGAATAGTAATTCTTATTAATTTTTGAGAACGTGATTTAATTATTTGATTATTTATCCACGGTCTCTCTCTCTCTCNTATATATATATATATATATATATAGTGATGGGGGCGGGGTTTAAAAGCTTATTAGCGAAGACCACGGGTTTAAATGATGCTGGTCTTGAAAGTTGGGCGCCAAATCACCCCCCAAAATTAGGGTAAATTATTGAAGAAATTTCTAAGGAAGTTAGGAACTTTAAAATAAATAAAAACATGAGATCTCAGAGTATCCGAGTTTTAATTAAGGATTCGAGTTATTGAATGAGGTGAAAAACACACACACGGGGTTCCTTATCGAAAACTCAATTTACAAAGAAAAGAACTAAATTGTTTATCCACTGATGTTACAAAATACTTAAAAATATCATGCATTTTTCATCGCTGAAGCGCACATAAACTCCCCCAAAATAACTAAAAACAATATTGGCGATCTATGATACCATGTTTGATCTCGCCACAGGTTAAAATGCTGAAGGCACATAATTATTGAGTTTACACAAAATTAAGTGATTGATCATTCATCAGTTATATTAGGCCCTTGAGAACAAAGTTAATGTTTTGTTTAACGTCCTTAATCATAGCTTTGAAGCAAACACGTTTCTTCTTCTCTGTACGGGTTAAGCGGCTGGATGCATTCCAGCATTTTTATGTTACCTCCGCAAAGATCAATAGACCAGCTGCGGTGGTGTCGAACAGTTCATTGACCCTTGCGAACACATAGAGCCAACCACTTCCGTTCCCCCCCCCTCGTTCAAACGCCTCCATTCATTTCGTGAAGGTCGGTCCCTCTGCTTTGGAAATCTTAAGCATCAGCTGTCACGTTCCGCATCTCAGGAATTCGATCCACTCCGCTTTGATGAGTTGATTCCGGAAAAGCGTCTCCCCCGATCAGTTTGGACCCCTTGTTTACTACTTCTCGTTCGGAATATTGAAGTATTGAGCAATCAGTTACATTTTTCCCCTCCTTCCACGTTGCTTTCCCGAGTCGCGTGGTGGGGTGATTTATGACGCGAGAGGTGGGGAGATGTGGGGGACTTCTAGAATTGTTGTGAATTGTCGTCGCTGTCGTGTCTCTCTCGTGCGTTGTCGTGTCTCTCCCTCTTGAGCTGTCGTCGAAGATTGTCGTCGCTGTAGTGTCTCTCTCTCTCTCTCTTGAGCAGTCGTCATCGTTCAGGTACGCATTTTTTTCAAAATGTTGGAAACCCTTCTTTTCACATTTTTTGAACCCCCACCCTTTTCTAAAACCCCCCATCTTTTTGGAAACAAACCCTCTGCTCTTCCAACCCCCCTTCCCTCCTATTGTTCGGCCATCCTGTTACGCCATATTCAAGCACTGTTAAGCAATGTTGCGCGATGTTACGTCGTGCCTTTTGCTTCTTACCTCCCAACCCCTCTTTGTTCTTGTGCCAGTTTGCTACCCTCTCATCCAACCACCATTCCCCCTCCATGGTTCGGCCATCCTGCTATGCCATGTTCAAGCACTGTTATGCAATGTTGCACAATGTTACGTTATGCCTTTTGTTTCTTATCTCCCAACCTCCCCTTGTTCGTGTACCAGTTTGCGACCTAATAAGAGCTGCGTGCACCACCTCCATTGCCCACAACTGCACCACCCCCAGTACCCCTATCATCTACCATATCCATCTAGCGGACCCTGCACTTTGCGGTACAAACGCTCAGGAAGAAGAAGAATCCATGGTATTTGCAAAAAAATTCTTAAAGTGAAAGATGATCAATACCAGTCACTAGATCAAAAATAAACATGAGAAAGCGTAAATTTGCATTCTCAGGGCTTATTGCAGAAAAGATCTATACGATCCTTCAAAAACATGAAGGAGTCTTGGATTTTTCTATTTTACAACATACTACTTCCTAGTTTCTTAAATTTATCCGTCTTCATCAATGGGAAGATTCCCCGTTGCCTGGTCTCACATGACTTGCTAGCAAACTTCCATGCAGTGAATCGCGATCACCTCAACTCGTCCAAATAACCGCATCTAGACCGCGCCACAAGCTGACATACTAAGGTCGGTATTGCACGGTCATATTTCTGTCATATCTAGGATCAAATATATGATCAAAGGTTGTCTCAACGAGAATATATGTCACAGATATATGATCATAGTTGAACTATGATCAAAGCTTGTGCATTACAAGGCCATATTTGTGATCATATATCTTTGATCATAGATATATGACACAGAAAAATGACCGTGTAATACCGACCTAACTGCCAAGATATATATTTTTTTCAGTTGGTTTATCTTTCATGGACTCAAAGGTCATAAGACCTGGACTCATGTTCCCTGGACTCAAAGGTCCCTGGACCCGGATAAGTTCCTTGGACTCAAAGGTCATAAGACCCGGGTTTAACTCTCATTTGTCATTCTTTCATATGCTATCTTTCTTACGTGATACTACATTTCTACTCTCATTGCAGTGGCATCACGATTGGAAACGGGCGCAACTATCCAACATCTGTTTTCAATGATTGTCTCACACACTACATAATAGTTACAATCTCCTAAATTTTTCAAAAAATTCTACATTCCTTATGAGATTAGGCCAACATTCCGATGTATAAACTCCTTCCTCTTTCATTAATGATAATAATTCTTGTCTTTCTTTGGCATTATATTTACAGTTGTATAATATATGGTCAACGTCTTCTGTACCTTCTCCACATAAACAAATATCGCTGTCACTTAATTTCATTTTGTATAAATATTTATGTCCCTATGTACTGTTATAATATCTAGTATATGTCTGTTCGGCAGAAACCATTTCTTGTTTGTCTGTGTAAATTTAACATTCTTTATAAATGTATATAAGTCCCGTCCCCAACCACATTTTTCCAGCGTACTTTCCAACATAACAAAACCTTCCGCGTCTATTTAATACTCCACATCTTGTCTAAACAGACAAGGCAACATTGCCTTTAATTCTTCTCCATCTATACACATTACTTCTCCACCGTGTATACGTTTTCGGTATGCCATCTTCCGAATTCCCAAATCTACTGGCAAGATCCCTAAAAGTATCTCCACAGCCTTCATAGAGACACTGCGGTAACTTTTACTTAAATGTATTAGATAAATCCGTTGTAAACTTCGTAACTTTCTTTCCGTAAAAAAGACTAATCTCCACTTCCCAATATATATTATTTGTATCCTTCATCCTGTCCGAAACCCAAAGACCAAACCTACTGTTTTAGTTGAAATACCATAAATTTCATTATTTCTTGACTTTTCCCTTCTAATTTTTTGTTTCTACAATCTGTTTTCTCCAATAAGGATATCATCGTCATCAGCATAGGCCAATTTTATATTATCCTCCTTTGGTATTTCTGTCAACACGTCGTTTAAGACCAGATTCCAATAAGATGGTCCGGTATGACTTCCTTGCGGACAACCTTTCCCAACTCGATTCAAAATTTTACAATCACCTATTTCCAGTAGCACTTATCTGTTCTCAATATAGTTAATTTTTACATTTTGTTGTAAATCACTAATTTTGCTATACATTTTGGAGAATTTTCAAATTCTCAATACCGAAGGTTCCTTAATAGTCCACGCTTATAACTAGCATGTATTTTGTCGTTCTTTTTCGTAGTGTGTCAACAAACTTTTATAATCATATCCTCTGTTCCACTTTTCTTTACAAAATCAAATTGTTGTGTACAGAAATTTTCATTTGTTACCTTTTCTAACAACTTCTCTCCCACACATTTATCCAATAACTTCCAGCATTGGCAACAGCTTTATTGGTCTGTAGAACGGTGTTTTTTCTCTCATACTGTCCTTCAAAAAGAATCTTACTTCCTTGATCTTCAACGGCGTTGGAAAGTGGTAGTTATAACAAATTTATCAAGTGTACTACTTCGTTCCCAAACCACCCATACACACGACATATCATGTCGTTTGTATCATTATCATAGCTTGGACTCTTGCTCAGAGTTTTCACCATGCTCTCTATTTCTTCCTCATCCTGCCAAATCTCATATTCACCTATATCCTCGTAATTCCTTATATGATTTTCCTGTTCTTCGTGTTCTAATAATCATCCTAAGAATTCATCTGTTTTATCTACCCAAGTCATAGTCATTTTCGTTTCCTTTTGTATATTACTCCATATCATTTGGCCCTTGAATTTGTCCCGTCCTGTGACGTATGGCAATTTTCATATATTTTGACGATTGTTTCCTTCTAAAAAGTCATTCCACCTTTCCCTCCTCTTGTACCGTATGAGGCTTTATATACTAATTGTGCCCTCCTATATTCTTGCCACAGTTCCTTCCTCTTGAACTCATCACTCGTTTCCTTTTGCTACATATGTCGTTCTTTATTTCTCAACCGTCTCTTTACTGTCAATTCACGGTCTCACTGTTGTTTCCCTGCCGCAATATATATCACTATTGATACAATTCGTACACATAATCCCGCCCAGGTCGCGCTTCGCTGCACTCACTATTGGCACAACTTGTGGAAATATCGCCACCATTCGCTATTCACACAACTTGTGCCAATATCAACAACGTTAGATGGGCTGTAAAAGTTTTTCAGCTGCCAGGGTATGAATATTTAGTTTTTATATTCTATTATGTTAATATTATTTCAAATTTTGTATTATTGCTGTGTTTAATATTTGTTTGTTCTGATGGGATTCAAAAATTAAGAGATTTGCCCATTGTTAAGTCTTTCATTAAAAAAGGATTAACGTCAACTTGTGAAAATTATAGATTTTCATTTAATTGGTTATAATTCTGACCAACAAGTATCGTTTTGGATTTATTAATAAAACCATAAATAAGACGATTTATAATATAAAAAAGAACACTAGAGAACCAGAAAAAATATCAGAATAAAAATTGTAATGCAGTATTTCTGAACAATGAACATGTTTCGGGCACACAAGCTTTGAAAATTATTTGGGAAAGAAATAATAGAAACAGGGAACAAACATAAGAAAATGTTAGCTGGTGTTATAACAAAAGAAAAAGATGAAAGGTAAAAAATTACATGAAAAAACTGTGTGTTAAGATTAGAATTAATAAGCTTAAGAGGAATGTTAACCAGAATATAAAAGTAGTGTAATAGTTCATCAACTCTGCCTGCAGTAACTGTGGGGTGGATCGAGTAGCCTCACAGTGCTGTTGCCGGTCCCAAGCCCGGATAAAGGAGGAGGGTTGGGGCGTCAGGCTAGCGACCCCCATAAAAAAGAGCACTGTTAAAAGTCTCAGCAATCAGCCTCGGAAAAATGTAAAGGATGGACGACGACCCAAGCAAAGAAAAATGGCTATGAATATTGGTACATGGAATGTTCTCACCTTATTGCAGCCTGGTAAAATGAACGAACTAGCTGATGAAGTCAGAGATCTTAAGATGGATGTCATTACCCTCCAAGAAATAAGATGGAAAGAGTGGAATTATAAGCAAGAAGGAATTTACTCTATATTATAGTGGTGAAAAAAATATATCAGGTCAGGCGGGGACCAGTTTCTTTGTAAAGAACCAAATACAAAAGCATGTAATCAGCTCTGTGCCTCATAGCGAAAGAATTAGTAAGTTGCGCATAAAGGGAAAATACAATAATATCTCATTGATTAATGTATATGCTCCTACTGAAGACAAGGAGATGAAAGAGAAGGAGAAATTTTATGAAGAACTATAGTATGTATTTTACAACTCCCCCAAAAGTGATACCATTGTGATATTGGGAGATTACAATGCTCAACTTGGGAAAGAAGAATGCTACAGCTCAGTAACAGCCATGCATACTTTACACGAGGAGACCAGTGGTAATGGAGAGATATTATGTGGATTTGCAGTAATAAATGATCGAACAGTTATGAGTACGCAATTCCAACATAATNATGAGTACGCAATTCCAACATAAGAAAATACATTTAGGAACCTGGAATGCACCAGGACAAATGTTAGTAAATCAAATTGATCATGTGATTATTAACCGCACCAAAAAGGACCTTATAAATGATGTAAGAACATTGAGGGGACCGAACATAGACAGTGATCATTTTATGGTTAGAACAGTATTGCATCTAAAATTACCAAAGATATATACAAAGAAAATATCACGGACTGTCGGCTGGAATAGCGTAAATATGTGTAATATTAGTAAAATGAAGGAATATAGTTTAGAGTTATTCAGGAGGCTTAAAGATCTCCCAAAGAGTGATGATGTAAATGAAGAATGGAAGAATGTACAAAATGCAATGATAGAGGTAGCGGACAGCATAATAGGAAAGCAAAAGCCTATAAGGAGTGAATGGTGGGACAATGACTGTAAACAAACTATTCACGAAAAAAATGAAGCTAGAAGAAGATATTTACAATCTAAAACAAGAGCTAGTTATGATAATTATAAATTAAAAAGATTGCAGGCTAATAAGATCTGTAAATTGAAAAAGAAAAGGTAGATGAATAACAAACTTAATTGCATAATAGGTCACAAAGCAAGAGAAACGAGAAATTTGCATAAGTAAGTTAGAGGGCTTCAGCAAAAGCATATAAATGTCCCTCTATTATGTAAAGATGAAGAAGGAAACCTGTTATTACAAGAACCTGAAATTTTAAATAGGTGGATGAACTATTTCAAAATGGATCTAAATACTGCTGCAAGTACACTAGCTGTTTTCCCTCAATATGCAGAAACCAGTTCTAATAATGAACACGAACTAGATCCCCCCTCATACAATGAAGTATGTTATGTAATTAGGAATTTAAAAGCAGGTAAACTCCTTGTCCTGATAATGTTTATCCAGAACTTAAAGGCGGTGGTAGAACATTATACCAAAGGTTACATTGGTTAATCTTAAAAACATGGGAACAAGAAGAGATACCGACCAACTGGAGAGAAGGAATAATCTGCCCAGTGTTCAAAAAAGGAGATAGGCATGAATGTGGTAATTATAGACCAATTTCCCTATTAAATGTAGCTTATAAGATTTTGCAATCCTGTTAAATAAAAGACTTACCGGTATTGTTGAAGATCAACTAGATGAATCCCCAGCAGGATTCAGAGCTAACAGATCAACAACAGACAACATCTTCGTGGTTAGGCAAATCTTTGAAAAATGTTATGAATATAACATTGATCTTCATAATATCTTTGTTGATTATACTAGAGCATTTGATACAATCAAAAGGGAAAAAATACCGGATTGTTTAAAGCAATATAATGTTCCTTCTAAGCTCATAAGATTGATAATGCTGACGCTCATTAATAATAAAGCAAGAGTCAAATTAAACAACAAGCTCAGTGAAAAATTTGATGTATTAGTGAGTGTTAAACAAGGAGACCCGTTATCTGCAACCGTTTTTAATATAGTTATTGACACCATCTTAAAACAACTTGATATCAGAGGAAACATCTCAACAAGATTAAAACAAGTACTGGCATACGCAGATGATGTGATGATAACAGCAAGAACGAAGCAATCCATGGTTGAAACTTATCAGAAGATTAAGACGTTATCAGAACCTTTGGGTCTAATTATAAATGAAAAGAAAAGAAAATACAAGCATTGCTCCCGTAAAAGTGGTAGTTCCGAAAAAATTAAGGTATGCAAAACCTCATTGGAATCAGTTAAGCCATTCAAATTTTTAGGATCTATAGTCAATGGAATGAACCAGATTGATGAAGAGATAAAAGAAAGAATAACATTAGGCAATAAGGCATACTTTGCAAATGCTACATTTTTTTGTGCGGCTTTAGGGCTCGACAACATCGAGGTCATTAGAGTCCATCAAATGCTACACTCTTTAGGAGTAAAATAATAACAAAAAGCATAAAATTAAAGTTGTACTGGTCAATCATAAGACCTGTAGTGACTTACGTTAGTGAAGCATGGGTGTTGACGAAAGCAAATAGAGAAAAGCTTCTAGTTTTTGAGAGGAGAATACTTAGGAAATTTTTTGGACCTACCAAGGAAACCTCGGAATTTTGGAGGATTATAACCAATATAGAGCTAAATAAATTAATATGTAATAAAAATATAATAAATTTTATTACATCCTTAAGACTAAGCTGGTATGGACATCTCCATAGAATGAATGAACAAAGTACAGTTTAAAAAATATGGAAGTGGAAACTGTCAGGAGTTAGACCCAAAGGAAGACAGAAAAGGAAATGGGAAGAAAACATCTATAGTGACTTGTGGCTAATAAAGATGAATTGGAGAGGAAACGTTAAAGACAGGAAAGAGTGGATGCGGATTGTTGAGAAGGCCAAAACTCTCCCTATAGAAGGCCAAAACTCTCCCTATAGATCTGCCAAGTGGAGTGGGTTAGCGTCCTACGCATTTACTTCTGTGAGAAACAGAAAGAAAGAAGAAAATATTAAACAAATGACAAGTGGCGTCGTCGAAATTTAAACAAGGAATGGTTGGAAAATTTCTTAATATTTTTGGAAGTAAAGAAGGTCAGTTATCGGTGACAGATGTGGATACGTGTGCGCAGTTGCAGTGAGAAAACACGGAAAGTTACTAGGAAAGGGGACTGAGGTTTTTTGTAAGTAGACGAACGATGAAGGGTCACGAGCTAAGAGAACAATAAAGTTGGACCGCGCGAGGCCACTAGCTCTTAGAAATGTCAGTGCAAATGGGTGATGAAAAAAGCAGTCAGGCGACTGCGGGGAAAGCGTCGTAGAGCTGGAAATAAAAGAAGTGTCTATGAAATGGGTTTGACACTCCAAATATTCGAAAGCTGTCAAAATTAAATGTCCCGTCCTTAATACATTAAGAAGTATCATCTAGTTAAAATTACTGAAGGGATGTTTGGTTAAAGACGAAGTCTTGAAAGTTAGGAATATTCCCAAAAGCTAGTATGATGATTGACCCGGGAACCACAAACGTCACGACGAAAATCACCAATTATAGCGACTCCACGTGGAGTACCAATTAACCTCTACTGGGTCAAAAACGTCACATGATTTTTCAAGGAGGAGAACGTTGGCAGGATTCTGGTTGATAGAGTGGGGACGTGTTTACAAATTGACGAGCAGAGACGCTTCATGAGACATTCTAGATAATTATTTTCAAAAAGCACTTCACTTTTAGTATTTTTTGAACAGATTTTAAAGCATTTTATTCCATCAGAATTCTATCTAGAATTCTAAAATTGTTTCGATTATTTTTCGATTTAGAGATTTTTCTACGTGTGGTACTTTATACCTCGACTTAATTTTCTCGAACAGATTATGTTTGTTAAGTTTCAACTTCGGAATTTTAATTCCGCGTACGAATTAGAATCAACCATCAACAATTGGTCAAATAATTAGTTCCGGTACTTAAACTTTGCGAACAGATTTCGTTAATTTCGTACGGAATTTATTATAAACTGTTCAATCATGAAGACTCGGTACTTTCAGTGAAGTAAGGCACTAATGAACTTTTACTACGCTGAACAAGTACGGCGTCAGTAGCCTGCTGATTCCTTGGACGGAACCTAGGCGACTGCAAAAGCGGGTCTATGGTCTTTGAAGGTGAATGAGCAGACAGTGGTGGTGAGGAAGGTCTTCATGAATGACTTGGTACTATGAGAAGGGTACCGACCCACTACCACAACCTTTCGATTGACGGCACATCATTATTAAGGTAGTAACGAGCTGGCTGCGCCCAGTGTTTATATGTCATATTGCTGCGAGAAGAACCTGTGCAAAGGACATGAAATTTACCGCCCTATCCCAGAACTTTATTAGTCACATATTTTTGCTTAATTAAGAAGGACGAAGACAAACATTAACTACACCTCTCTAATCAATCTAAAATAAATGTTATTGCTACCAGGAACTGAAGGAAGAAAAAGAGAGAAATTTCATTTTGTGAGGTGGGATATTGTGCTTTTTTGGGGGAGTGTGCATGAGGCATTAGTTTATAAGCATGAAAATTTATATAAATAAATAATAAAACCAATTGTATTTTAATTAGCGTTTTCCTGTAACAAGGAACGATAGTGTGTCCTGACTTAATTATTGGGTCTAACCCAGCCTATAAAATTAGGAATTGGTAGTGGGAGAACGAGTTAGCCGGAGCAAGTGAAATAAGATGACCATCATCCAATACACCATTAGTTTCGTTACAATATCATGTAACAATTTATTTCGAATGGTGTAGTGGATAATACCACTTTACTTACCTAGCCCACGCAGCTACTTCTGCATAACACCTGGATATTTAAAATTTCATAGGTCGGGGTTCGGTCCTTTTTAAAGAACGTGAAACACATACGAAAGGAAAACGCATAAGGTGAAATTGTTTTAATTATTTATTCTATCAAAATTACACATTGTCCTTACCTACTAACATTTCACATGGAAGCACGTCCCCAACATATACTATTTAAATATAATTGTCCCCATAATCACAATTACGATACATAATGCTTGATCACTCACTTTAAGAAATTATAATGCTGGCTACACAACTGTTCCAGTCAATGATCAATTAATGTTATAAATTGAGAGAGTGATTTTTCTACGATCAATGTCTTTCTTCAATTACCTTATCAATTAACGTTCTTGATTACCACAAGAGTCTAAGGCGAATAACACAAACCCAGAGTTCGATTCACTGATTCTTCTCGCAGAGGATAGTAAACAAAATACTGGACGCACCCAGTCAGTCATTACCTTACCAATAGTACTTCAAGATGGACCATCAGTTACCAAAACGAAGTTGTGTGAGGCCAGCACGCCCCATGTCAGACCATACCATTCATGGTTACCGCTACGCCTCCACAGTTCTCTCATTTATCAGCGTCAGAGGACGACGACCCTACGCGCAGCATAAAAGACGCCATGCCCGTCATTCCTTCCGTTGCAATTGACGAAGACACCGCACTTGATGACATTTATCAAAGTTCATAACCATTTGAAGTTCAGTTGACGAGTTTATATTTTACGACCGGGAACTTTAGTGAAACCTCGAACAAAACTTGCACCGACTACTTATGATGAAGTATTGCTTGTTCGAATTCTAATTAAAGTTGCTCGTAACACGCCGGTCGCCGGAACTTGTAACTGATCAATAGCGTTAAGTTCAGAATTTATCAAACTTCTTTAAAGTTGTGATCAACTCAAGCAGAGTGATCAACAAGTGAACATAGTGCTGAACGAAAGTAATGAACAAGTTACAAACTGAAGTCATTGATCTGCTGTGACTCACTGACGTGATGTTACGCCCGGTCTATCCTGCCGATTATGTTGTCTCTTGATTAAGTAATTTCTCCCCCACTCGACGCCCTGAAGTTTGAGATAACGCTCCACCCTCCCTGAATTCACGTTCTTGTTCATCAATAATGCATATTTTTTTCCTCCACGTGGACATATGATTGGTTGCCCTCATATGACGTATGTTCACTACTGACCAATCTCCACGCCGAATATATGTTTTTCTTTGTCTCTGAATTTAGTGTTTTTCCACTAGTTTGCCTTCTGCGGCACTTGCTAGGCTCGTGACCCTAATCTTTTCTCGATATGATATTTAATTTTGACATCCTTTTTTTATTCTCTCTGTTCTCTCCCACGCCACTATATTCCAGCGTATCTGACCCATATCTTTGACACTCTTTAACTTTGTAAACCCTATGACTGTTCCTCCGCAGATGTTTATGGGTCTACATTGTTTCTGCGCTTCGACACTCAGTTTCTATTGAAGCCCCGTGAGCTTCGTGGCTCGCCAGTCAAACCTTGATTATTCCCCCTCCTTCTAACTTCAACTGTTCATCAGTCTCGCTCAAAGGACTCCCCAACAAACTCCATTTTCATCCCCTGGACAACTTTCCATATTTTTATTTATAATTCCACATGTGTTCCCTGATCTCACCGATCATAGCCCGAACCTGCTCTCCAAATTTCTAAGGTAACTTTCCGTATGCCCTTTCAGTTTAAATTTTGACAACACGTCTGGTCAATTTACTTCACAGCCATTTTAATTTCCTGTTCTTTCTTCAACCCCCCACAAAATAACTCGTAGCACGCCTGGGCACTTAACTGGACGTATTTATGACCTCATTCCAAAAGGGAAAACCCAGAACCTTCAAAGAACCATCTTCCCACTCCATTTCTGTCCCTTGCTCTGGGTCACGCCGCGTACCCCACCTTCTCTGTCAAATCTACTCGCCCCATTAAAAACTTTTATTATCCTTTATAACAAAAATTTTATAATGTCTAAAATAAACGTATTAAAAAGTAAGGAATTAATTATTCCTTACAATAGAAACTACTCAAAATTGTATAAATTTGCAAATGAATAAGGTGACATTATCAAAAGCTTACGGTAATTTTCTGTTAATGTTTATTTCTTGCAGTTTATTATTTTTTGTCACTTAACTATATATTTCAGTAGTGACCGAAAGCGGTAGTCTAGTGGTAGCGCCTTCGCTTCCACGATCGCGCTGAGCGATAAAGCTTGGGTTCAAACCCTGCTCGGCCGAACTCGGTGAGGTTTTCAGCTTTCCCTCACCTACTCCAGACAAATGTCGGTGTGGTACCATAAGTTCCCCCGCAACCCTAAATCTCGCCTGCCCCAATCCCCTCTCCAACGGTTGGGTGGAAGAGCAGGCCTCATGGCTGAACCTCGCCAAAAGACATTAAATAAATAAAAATTAGCCTGATGAAGACTTAAACAGAAATTGTTGGAAATTGTAAATAAAAATTGTCTATGCGAAGTTGAGTTATCTGCTAAAGGTCAGAGAGCTTTATATTGCAAGAATCTATTAATTATTAATTAGATTAATAAGAACAATGACAAGCAAAATGTTTCGTAAACGAACGAAATCGTAACGGTGATTTCTGCTACGCAGCTGCGAGGGAAAGCGACCTGTGTGAAGAGCGAAGGGTTTCGTATTTTTTTGTTCGAGGCACGGTCACAAAAATTCAGCTATAGGAAGAGTGTCTAAATACTACGCATTTATTTTTGGCTGGAAGGGGGAAGTAGGTAGAAAATTTGCTAACACATAATGGATGATGTCGTTAGATTTAAACTGGGAAGCAACGGAAAGTTACGAGAATTATTTTGAAAAAGACAAGGTCTACGTTAGTGACAGATTTTGGGTTTTAAAGTGCAGCTGCAAGAGAAACTGATATCGCTGGTGTGGAGAGAGGCAGAAGCCCTTTACAAATTAAAAGGATGACCATAGATAGCGACCCGAAGAGCGTGGGTGTGATGGAGCGACCATTGGGCTTGCGTCGCAGAACACTTGACAAAGGAGGCGCAGAAGACAAGTGAATGTCAGTTAAAAGTTCGAAAGTTTCCTAAATTTAGCTTTCTATTATTCTTAAAAAGTGTTAGGTTAAATTACGGAGAGGACAGTTGAAAAAGATAACGCCGTTGAAGTGAGGAAACATCCTAGGAAGGAACGTTCTGAGTGGCTAGGAACAAGCACTTGTTCTAAATTCAACCAATCACGACAACTCCGCTTGGAGTGTATTATTCGACAAGATTGGCAAAATGTAGTCACATGGGTTTTAAAAATGTATCACGCGAGTTAGCTTCTGAGAGGCAGAGTGGGGAACGAGGTGATAAAGATGCAGAGACGCACCGTGATCATTCCAGTATTTTCTAGCAGGATTCGATCATTCGAGTATATTCGAGACTTTAATGAGATTTCGAGATTCGATCAGATTCGAGTAGAACATTCGGAATCATTCCTAGATTCCGAGATCACTTCGAGATTTGCTTCATAATTCTTAACCTCTAGGTCTTGAAGTTTAGGACAAGTTATTCTAAATTGATAACTTGATCTTATTCCAAATTATGCCGAGTTTTAAAAGTTTCAACTTTAATAATCTAGTCGGAGATCAAATGTATTGTTTTGTAACAAGTGACGATCGTAAAGATTATTTAGTCGCGTCGTTGAATGAACTCTGTAAAAGAACTGTATTATGACGGTGAACGCTGCAAATTCCGAGAACGAGAAACTCCAGGCAGGCGCGGCAACTTCCAAAGAAGGCTGGTTTTGAACGCTGAATGGGCGACTGCCAGGTACGAGGAAGGACGCACCTCACGAGCCGATGCTAATCAATGGCATTCCAATCTTCACCTACGCTTTTAGACTGATCTCATCATCAAAAGGTAACCTGAGAATATTGGTTGCGATCAGTAATAGATATTTAAGTGGCGGCGAGAAGATCTAGTGCAACGAACCAGAATAGTACTGGCCCAGGCAAAAAACGTTTGTGATTGTATTCTTAATGAGGGCAGAAAGAAGAGTGAGCAATAACGATGGCTTTCTAAATTTAATTAATGGTTTTGCTGTAATTATCTGGTAATAATTAGTACCAGAAATTCTTTTAAAAATTTCATGTCAATGTGTGTGATAACGTGTGATATTTGGGGGGGGTGCATGGTAGTGTTAATTAGAAATGTATAATAGATAATTAAGTCAATTTTATTTTTGTAATTTGCGTTTTCCTTTAACAAGGAACCCTGTGTGTTGTTTCCACTTAATTAAAAATAATTCGAATCCACTTAATGTTTTATTGGCACGAGAACTAGCTAGGGCAAGTATTATCAGGTGAGTGTTACCCACTACTCCATTTACCCTTTAATTTTCGAGTTTTATTACAATATGCAATAAATTTAATAGGGTTTATAATTTAAGTATGGTGTCGAATAATATACAAAATGTTTTACTTCCAAGATCCTATCTAAAATACCGCTTTCATTTTCATGCTGTCACAATTGGATTCATTTTCCCACTTTTATTCATATTCAAATACACACCTCTCAAGTAAGTGTTTTATACTATCTCACTTAGGGCCACTGTTACAAGGCAGGCAGCCTAAAGTTAAACGAAGTCGAACTCAGTTTGGTCGGGTCTAACTAAATAAGTGTTTTATACTATCCTGCAAAGCTTCTTTTTCATATGATACCATTCCAGAGATTATTTACATGTACAAATATGAGATTTCAACAAGAATAAACAGGATTATCTACTTTTTCCTTGTGTTTATTAGTAAGTTAATAAATAACCAAAAAAGTATACTGATGAACCAATTTCAGCCCGACATTTGTTGATTTTCGTGTAAAAGAAGGGATTTATATCTGCATCGTAAATTACACCCTCCGAAAATGCAATTCTTTTTAGTAAAACACATCAATTTTTTCCCAAACCCAAATTTGAAATTTGAACACATGAGGGTATTATCACGCTTTTCGAAGTAGGCTGCCCTCGTTGCGGAAGGAGATGTGTTACCTCCAACATGGCGCCATGAAAGTGGGAAATGAAACAGTATTCAAGTTCGCAGAACTAGCTATTCCTAGATTCGTGTGTATGTTATTATCGTATATTATGTGAGTATTTTCAGATTTACGTTCAACAGAATGCGCATTAGGTTAGGTAAACAGAATCATACAAATTAAGATGAAATATTGTGAAATGAAAATCTTTTGAAGAGTCCTTCGTTACACACAAAAGCAATCATATTATTGGAAGATGGTACATAATAAATATCCCTTGTGTATTGTAAAAAATATTACGGAATACAGGTGTGTAATAAATGCCTGACTGCAGATTTCAATACGTTGATGCCTAATATAATTGAAATGGAAATAAGTTATTACTGTGGACGTCTGTGTGTGTGAGTGTGTGTGCGTGCGTGTATGCGTGCGTGTGTAGGTTGGGCAAGAACAATTTCGTGTAATAAAGCAAACTAAGGGGGGGGGGAAAGTCGACCTGGCTGTGAAATAGCACAGATGTTTGGGGCAGTTCCATTGTGGACTAAGACTTTATCAATTAAAATTTTCAAATCCATTACTTTCATGTTGTATAGCTAATACAACTTGAGAGGGGGTGATGAGTGTTTTGGAAAGATACTATTAATCATAAGGTATCTATTCTCATTTGTTAAGAGTACACTTATTATTCATTACAAACCGTAATATGCAGGTGTGGATATGCTGGAATGATAAATCCTGAAAAAGATGTGCAGGTAGGGTAATTAAAATTAGTTGTTAAGTCACATATTGGTATAAATTTAGCGAAACACGATGCTCACAGCCCTTTGTGATCCCGCAAAACAGCCCAACACTACAAAACCGGCTGAGTATAACACCTCCAGAGCGACCATCCTCTACGCTACGGCAAAGCCGAGAAGAACCATTGCACGTACAGGAGTCACCCAAGTCCTCGAAATCCCTAGCCGAAACCCAGTATACCCCGACAAGAGGAAGACAGGTGAAGAGACCATCAAGACTAAACTTTACAATAATAATAAATTTATAATAAATTTATTGTCAAAAAACAGTACAAACTGCGTATGACCACGTGGAGGACAATAAACTAATTTACTCTCCGGAAGCAAGCAAGGGACCATCCCATCAATTCCGATCAAGGGCCCTAAGGCAGAGGCGGATTCAAAAATTTCAGCAAAAGTTCCTAGATAAGATAAAAAGTTAGCTGCGAGTTATAATACATATATAATGTCAATATGTTTGTAATTTAACGCAAATATGTTTGTAAATTTACATGTACAAGTTATTATCGAACTATAGATTATTCTGAGTATAGTGTTTAAAAATCATAAGAGTTGAAAAAACACTAAATTCACGATTTATTGTTACAATAAACACGCCCCTAGACAAAGCCTAGAGAACCTGTATAAGAAATCCGCCTCTACCCGAAGGAAAAACGGAGAAAAACCCGGGCCAGGATGGGGCTACAGAATTAATGTACACAACCGTGCCAAAGTTGAGTACACATAAAACTAAATTAATATGAGCCATACGGCAACACAATCATGCAAGAAAATAGTTTTTGAAATTGTTATAAGTTATTTAAAAAGTGCTACAGCAATGGCGTGATAAAGTACAAGACGAATTTAACTTTTATTAAAATCAATAAATTCTTTTACAGTGTAGAAGCACTGGTGCAGGAGGTAGTTTTTAACCGCTGATTTGAAGAGATTCAATTTCATAATATCTTTCATATTCTTGGACAGGGAATTATACAGAACGATTCCCGAATGATGCGGTCCTTTTTGGCAAAGAGTGGTTGACACTCTAGGCCAGNTATTGCGAGTATTGTGTTCGTGAACGAGACTGTTTCGTATAAAGCAAGGGTGGCACTTCAGTAATTCGGTCTTAACAAACAAGACCGTTTCATAAATATAAATGCAGGGAAGTGTTAAGATATTTAATTCCTTGAATAAAGGAGTTGGTGGTACAACTTACGAGCTGGTTTCTGATATATTTAAAAACAGTAGACAAAGCGTGAATAGGTAGGGCATATGGAAAAGCTAAAATGTCGAGTCTTTATCCAAGGTCGTCTTCAATTCAGGTGTTGTATTATATAAATCTGTATGAGATAACGAATGTGAACATATGGAATAAATTAAGTCACAAATCCGACACGAAAGGGAGATGAACGGATATCTACAGATTTATGCATTGTCTGTAGATATCATGGCAGACGTGCAAATAAATCAGTTGTTATCGCGATATCTTGTGTTCTTCATTGGATCCCGTATTTCACATACATTTAAGTTAAAATAGGATCATTACGTTCATAGTTTTCAATTGAAGTCTTTTCTCTTTTCTTTATTTCCAGTGAAGATATTTTTTCCTTCATGGACAAAATTCTTCTTTATACTTGCCAGCATCATTATACAAATTTACGAAAGCCTGAAATTTAAATTTTTAAACTATTAAATATTAGAAGTGACCCACTTTTTAATTTTATTTTTCCTACTTGGTTAGCTACTAATAGTTTTGTGTTCTACAGAAAGTGAGTTGAACAAAGTGTCAGCTTAGAATAGCGCTTTTTACCACCTGCCTTGAATTGTGAGACACTTATTTCTTGTGATACTATTAAAAAGTAGTGTCCAACTGATGTATGGAAAGATTTGGTTTTACTATTTCATAATTTCAATTTATTCTTGAACATGATTTCATTTTATAAGGTATATATCATTTTATTGTATAAGGTTAAAGTTGTGCCTTTTTAGTCTGTATTCTCGAATTAATTCTTTTAGTAAAAATCAAGAAGTATACTTGGCAGACTGTATATACATATGCAGTGGAAGAAATTATTTGGCATTTTAGTTTAATTATCTCAATTAAACTAAGCAGCTTCAAAATAATTTTCAAGATCTTGTTTTATTTTATATGACATCAAGGAATTAACTCCAATACATAAATAACAAACACTGGATTGCTGAAGCTTAAAAACATAGTACATTAAAGACAATTTCACGTTATATTGTAATCAATATAAACCTGAGACTTAAAACAACACTTGATGGATACTTCAATTAAACTTATTGATCTCGACCATCTCTTGTCACAACAGTTTACTAGACATTGTCTCCACCTGGTAAATACACTCTAATTAGTGGGCTTATTAGAACAAGGATCCTGGGTACACACAGTTCTTCACCTGAGACCTTCTCCATTCCTGCTCCTACAAACCAACCATCATCTCCTTTCTTTGAACCACTTACCTCCACAAATCCTCCTCCAACTCCTATTCCTACTTGCTCACTAAATACTTTGCCTGTTCCACACACACCTATTCCTCTCACATGTTCTACTCATCCTAACTCTCCATCTCTAATACTTCATCCCATCACACGTTTCTATGCTTCTCATGTGTCCTGCCAACCCACATCACCCAAAGCCCTATACAGAACACCAGGATATTCACCTAGGCTACCACATCAAAATATATAACGCTCCCTTTGGAAAGATTACAAAACAAAATAGTAAAGACACTAAAAACCAGAATCTCTCAATCTGGAAGAAGTATACACAGAAAACAACATTCTGAATATCAAGTTGTTGTGCTTGTTGACTACATTGATAAAAAACATGCACAAAGACGAATTGCTCTGAAGATCAGTGCATGAACCATCATCACAGGTCTAGTGGTAGTGTCTTTGCTTCCACGATCTCGCTGAGCGGTAGAGCCTGGGTTCAATCTCACCTCAGCTGTATTAGGTGAAGTTTTCTGCTGGGGTTTCCCTCACCTACTCCAGATAAATGTCGGTACCTAAGTTCCCCAGTAACCCAACACCAGTCCTTCCCAATTCCCATTCCCCAAGTCCAACAGTTGTAGAACACGCCTCATGGCCTGAACCTCACCAAAAGGCATAAAATAAATAAATAAATAAACATTTTAGTAAGAAGAGATTTACTTTTGAAATTCCTATTTCAATTAATAAGTATAGTGACAGGAGACTTAGATGTACATTACCAAAAATATCTTGTAGAAAGGAAGAAAATAATATAACTTTACACCAAAAAATATGTCCTATTTTAGAATTAATTACACTTGACATAAAAAAGAATACTGAACTTCATTAGTAACTTAAATTTATATTTTTTAATATAGTTTTCTTTCTCAACAAGTCATCTACTATTTCCCACTTCTTGTTAAGGTGATGTCAGTGAGCAAAATACTGGCCTAATCCATTTGGGCACTTGGTTTGTACATAGTGAACAACTCCAGCTAAAATGAAATCTTGGTCCTGTATAACTATATGCTTCTTCAAATCTTGTAAGACACTTGTCTTATTCGTCATGCAATATGCATCGTCTGTCAATGCACAAATAAGCTCCTTATTTCTTTTGTTAAATAAATAATAAATAAATTTATTGTCAAAAAACAGTACAAACTGCGTATGACCACGTGGAGGAAAAAAAACAACTAATTTACTCTCCGGAAGCAAGCAAGGGACCATCCCATCAATTCCGATCAAGGGCCCTAAGGCAGAGGCGGATTCAAAAAATTCAGCAAAAATTCCTAGATAAGATAAAAAGTTAGCTGCGAGTTATAATACTAATAGAATGTCAATATGTTTGTAATTTTAAGCAAAAAATTACATGTAAGTTATTATCGAACTATAGATTATTCTGAGTATAGTGCTTAAAAATTGAAATAACACTAAATTCACGATTTATTGTTACAATAGACCCGCCCCTAGACAAAGCCTAGAGAACCTGTATGATAAATCCGCCTCTACCCGAAGGAAAACCGGAGAAAAACCCGGGCCAGGATGGGGCTACAGAATTTATGTACACAAACGTGCCAATGTTGAGTACACATAAAACTAAATTAATATGAGCCATAAGACAACACAATCATGCAAGAAAATAGTTTTTGAAATTGTTATAAGTTGTTTAAAAAGTACTACAGCAATGGCGTGATAAAGCACAAGACGAATTTAACTTTTGTTAAAATCAATAAATTCTTTTACATTGTAGAAGCACTGGTGCAGGAGGTAGTTTTTAACCGCGGATTTGAAGATATTCAATTTCATAATATCTTTTATATTCTTGGGCAGGGAATTATATAGAACTTGTTAAAGAAGCAAATCCCCAAAAATTTTGACTGTAGATCTGAAGTGAATTGAAATGTTTATTTTATTCATTTTCTACATTCAAAAATTTGTGTATGCTTATTATTTTAATGTTTGGTAGTGGAATTACAGATTTGAAATTTATTTTTTTACTACCACTCATGATACATTTAAAGAATTCTGTCTCTAATGGATAATCAACTTTAAAAATAAATGAGTCATGTTAACATGCGCATCAACATATCCATATTAACACTGTCAAATATTTCCTCTAAAATGTGTGCTCTTTTTGTGTAGAACAATTGTTTACTCCAGTTTTTGAATAATTCAAAACAGTACTGGAGAAACACTTAAGCTTTTCCATGGTCTCATCTACACTACCCTCCAAAAACGTTTTGAACTGTTGAACCATACACACGTCATGGCTCAAAAGCTCAGTTATGGCATCAAATGCACAAGTATGAATGAAAGTCACCATCTTTTCTCTAACTTTCTTCTGGCTCATTTTGAATGGCAGATTGGGATGCTTTCAATTGTGGCCTTTGTAAATGTAAACCTCCTGCAGGATCTGCAGATAGGTACAAACCTCCTCCTGTGAAGTGTACTTGATTTCTGTGGATGATGAAAAGTTCCTGCTGGTGCAACTTGTTCATTAAGAATAGAGGGATTTGAAGTTTTTGAATTTGCATCCTAATTATCACATCTTTTCTTCCATTTCTCACATTTTCTAATAAGACATGCTGTTTTTTGTAGATCATTAAATTAACTGTGAAAATTTATCATTAATAAATATTGATAGATATTTGTTGACTGTGTTTACTGAAACTTGACAGTGCTTGCTTTGATCTTTGTCAGAGTTGTTGCCTGTGAAACAGAAAAGAAAAAAAGGAAACATAAAATTTTAAATTTTGATTTTAACAATGATGATTTTACAAAGTCTCAGATTGCTGTGAAACTGAATAAAGTGTTGCTTAAACAACAATAGTCAACACTATTGATAGCTACCAATAGTTCACATTTAAATATTGATATTGTCAATAAATATCGGATACTTTTCTAAACAAACATGATGCAAAGTAATTGAAATAAATAAAATGATTCACACAATCTGCTTTTGAACTCTCTCACTACATCTAATTATTCAAAAATCAATATACAACCAAGCATTTTGTTTCTAAATTTCAACATATTATATTTTTCAGGTTTGAATCTAATTGTAGTTTATTAGTTATTAATAGTCTCAACTATCAATACCGTCGATATTTAAGCAACAATAATTGGATGATCAGCAACAATAATGATGCTACAGAACATGGAGTAGCATTATTACCTGCTTAACCAAAAATAAAGAGCAGTTCCATTTTTTACTGTAAATAGTGAAAGAGCATTGCCAAAAATATCCAAATTGTAATAAACAAATACTGTAATTACTATTATTTCATTGGCTAATTCTTTTATGTTCAATATGACAAGAAGTAAAGTAATTAAAACAAAATGTAAAAAAGAGTTGTAATAAATTATCAAACATTTAAAAGTTTTAATGAATAAATTTGTTTAAAAATTTTGATGAAAAGTTCTTTTGACTGTTCTTGGGAATAAAGAACAATATTTTACTCATAAGTATTTTTTTACGAAGATATTGCAAGAAGTACTAGCAATAGTACTTAAACACTTTCCATCAATATTTATGAATGATAAATTAAAGAATTTTTACAGTAAATTTAATGATTTACTGTAATTTAATGTTTTTCAATAGAGTCAATAGTTTTGCTGTAATATTAAAGATACGATAAAATTTCAAACATTATGAACTTTGATCTTGAATATCATTTGACTGGTTAAGTTTATAAAATAAATATAAGGGATCTTTCTTGCAGAGCATTTAATTTTGCATAAAAATGTCATGGGTGTGTCTGTACAATGTGCCATTACCAAGGTATAAAATTCAGAATTAAAAAAATCCCATAGAAATTCACGATGAAGCACCTCTTAATATTAATACTAAGAGTTCAAATTTTAACAGCCTTATTTTTTTTAGAGAGCGAGAGACACACTTGACAATGTTTCTCTGAAAATACTGCCAAAAGAAAAATCTCATGAATTGATTGCGGAGCCGAGAGGAACTCCGGCCATACGGGCGCAGGGAGTCGGTTAGTATCTGAGGCAGGAACACATAATGGACGTAGCAACAATCAAATTATTTATTTCTCAAAAACACAACAAAATTAAATCCAACTCAAATAATAGCTGGGATAATAGAAAAAATTAAAAAAGCACGTTCTTCCACCCGAGATTCCCTGTTTTTATATTAAGAGACAGGCGGTTCACCAACCGCGAAATTGCAGTTGGTAGCATTCTTGCACTCGAGTAGAGTGCCCTATACCGTCTCGGACTGCGTCCAGTCGCGTGCCGCTCGCCGCATCGTCTCTCGTCACCTGCCGCCGACCTCATCGTCAAGATTCGCCTATTGGCTCAGTATTGGCTGGTGCCAGATTCCTTCGAATGCACAACGCAGGCAACGGCGGCGGTGGCGGTAGTGGTCATCAAAAATTGCGGCGTTAGTGGCGGAAGGGGGCGGGGGTTTCAACAATTGAGGTTGATGCGTCCAAAGGTGGTTTCAGCTCTTTGTCTATATAGCCCTCGCCACGATGACGTGCGCTGGCATCGCATCGCTGATATCTGGGAGTTTGAGTATGGTTCATTGAAATTTTAAAATTCAAACTCTGTTCCTAATTTCCTAATGTTTACCTACTGAAATATGATTTAAAACCTAATTATGTAATCTCATTTAAATTTATCCTTTATTAGTAAAATGGATCTATGATGATGAACATTCTTTTTAATGATTGGGATGTTTTTTTTTGCCATTATGTTCATATGTAAAAATAAATTCTTGCTTTTAGGCAATATGTTCGTTTCGACAGCGAACGCTATCTTCCTGAGGCCTCAGTTGATCCTCAATTCAATTCCATCATCTAATTACTTCAACAAAAAAGGTTGTTGTGGTTACGATGTTGATAAAATGGTAGTTGTTGTGTGTGTTGTTGTAATTGCTGATGGAGATGAAGTAATTTTATGATGGAATTGTATTAAGGATCAACTAAGCCCTGAGGAAAATAACGTTCGCTGACGAAATATTGGCCTAGTTAATAAATTTACTGTCTAAATGCGATAATTTATTTTAACACTAGCTGAATGAACCCGGTGTTGCCCGGGTGCATGAATTGATCGTACATCTTTTGTGTTCTAATTTTCTAATACTTGCATTTTCAATTACTTCTCGTTATTAAACTTCAGTCAGAGTATTGTTCATATTCATAGTGAAACCAAGCGCTTCTATTCTGATTCTTATTCACCTCACCCCAAAACTTAGGGTTCGCAAAGGTGAGATGATTGAAATTAAGACGCATTGTGACATCACCGTCAAAGACTTACACCTACACTGTACTTCCAGTGTTGGACACCCATACTTAAACTTAAACGACATCGTGACAATTCATCTACACGTCCCCAAATCATTCAATCGAAACGAATACCGAATATTTAGATTATATTTACAAATCCCCTTCACCAGACGGGATCTTGGGATATTTATTCGCCCCCATGGTTTGCTGTATCCTTGTATCACTGATATATGTAATTTACGATGGTTTAGGTCGTGTCGTGCGTGGGCGACAAACACAAGTAACAACTTCAAGCGACAAGATTCAAACACGCTTGTAGTTGCGAGACTGTCCTACGTGAGCGACAGCGACACTGTAGCGCTACAAGCGTGACATTCGACGACGCTTGAACTTCAAACATGCTTGAGTTTTGTCACGCGTCAGACGCTACATTTCACACAATTTGTGTATAGTCAGACGCTTCATTTTGTGTATAGTCTCCTTGATTTCTCACAACCTACTTGATCATACTTGAGATTATCGTTTGTAAACAATAAAATGTAGTAGTATCGAATAGGTCTTGACATTTCGTCGTGATCTCGCCTGAGGCTACTGTGTTTCATAGTATCGAAGTGATTACGGTTTCATTACGAGCCCAGCCTCGGTAGTGTGAGGGTCGGTCCGCGTTTCCAGCGCTTTTGGTGCTACTCGCTGACGTCCGGTCGTTTGACGCACTTTGTTCTTGGACCACGTGGTCCCGAGGCGTGCAGTTTGAACCTTTGGGAGAGAACTTGCGCGCTCAGTTGCAGTTTTTACTGCAACACGTGGACAAGGCAACCCGTGTCGTGCGGGTTGCATCCACCTCGTGACGCATAGGTGTTGCCTACTGTTCTGGCTGCATCTTAGGATGCAGTAAGTTCAGCCGGTTGCGCTTTTGTTGTTGCGAGCGTTACCGCTCTCTATTTAGCTCGTGCTTTGAGATTTATTTTTCTTTTATTTAACTCCGTTATCACGATTTCTACCATTGATCCGTCGGTTATCGACGGCTTCCTTCGGGTCGTACCCGAGGAAGCGCCGACTACTCCGGGAAGTGTGGACAGCGTGCCTCCCACCACACTAGACGATGAGTGGACCCTGAGTGTCTGGGAGGTCAAGACCGCCCTGAAGAGAGTGAAAACCAACAAGGTGGGTGGCTCCGACAACATTTGTGGTGTTTATCTTACCAACATCTTTAACTCTTGCCTTTCTCTCAGTTACTTTCCACTTTCCTGGAAACATGCCACCATCATTCCCCTTCCCAAACAGGGAAAGAAACTTCGGGACCCTAATAACTATTGTCCCATTAGTCTTCTTTCGCTTCTTGGCAAACTTTTCGAGCGCCTTATCCTTGCCAAACTTATCCCGCACCTAAACTCCAATCATGTCATTCGTCCCACCCCAATTCGGTTTCAGGCGTATCAAGTCTGCAGTTTTGCAGACCTTGCGCCTGACTCATGAATTAGCTCCCATCCTATCTCGTCAAATTGCCATTCCTGCTATATTCTTCGATTTCTCCTCTGCCTTCGACACTATTCACCACGACATTCCCCTTCGCAAAATCTCTTCCTGAGTTCCTCCCGTTTTCCATCACCTCCTGCGCAGTTACCTCTCCGGACGATCCTTCCAGGTACGCTACCATCGCTCCTTATCCACAATCCGCCCCACTGCGCTGGGGTCCCCCAGGGTAGTGTCTGGGCACCCACTCTTTTCTCTCTGTTTCTTTATGATCTTCCGGCAACAGGGCATGTTTCTGAATTTCTTCATGCCGATGACATTGCTTATGCGGCACGTGCCTACAATCTTCCTTCTGCTATCACTAATCTTCAAGCAGCTACCTCTCGCCTGGACACTTGAAGCTCTTCTAATGGGCTCACCTTGAACCCCTCCAAGTGCCAGGCAATTATCTTCACTTTCCGCTACCTCTCCAGCAAGCCCTTTCAAAACCTGCCGTCGCTCAAGGTCAAGGACTCCACTGTGGACTGGTCCACAAGTGTCAAGTACCTTGGGATCACGATGGACAGGAAGCTTCGCTTGGAAGATCAGGGAAAGTCTCTCTTTCAGGAAATGAACAGCACTCTTGCCCACCTCTCTCCCATTTTCTGTAATCGCAGGATTCGGCTAAAAATTAAACTTTTACTTTATAAAACATGTGTCCGTAGCCTGGCACACTATTCCTGTGAAACTTGGGCTACCACTCCCAATAAAATTCATCGTCGCCTTCACATTCTTGAAAACCGGCTCCTGCGGATGGCTGTTAAACCGCACATGGGCAACCCTAATACTTATCTTCGTCGAATTTCCAAATTAGAACCCATCACTAAATTCATCTCCCTTCGTGCCCGGATACATATCCGGAAGGCGTTCCACGACCCCACCCCCAAAAACAAATTCCATAAGTACTCTCGGCATCTGTTTCGCAGAGTCAATCCCCGTGCTCACCGTCGGTATCCTTCAGACATACTTCAACTCTCCATTCCCTCATTCTACCCTTAACTATCTCTTTTTCAATTTGATCCTTTCACCTCAATCTCAACCTTCTAGCAATAAACCCACCAAAACTCCCACCAATTTATCCTTTTATCACTACCTCATTTCTACCTTCACTTCCACTTTTACCCGATAATGAGTCGCCGGTTTCCGGCGGACATGGCACTCGCATTCTATGTTTCAGTGGGTCTTGTAAAAATTTAAGCCGTTCAGCCCATCCACGATGAAAACCATCCGGTGCAGGCGCGGAACACTGATGCCACACCCTCGAAATGATTACGGTTTTGTGCAAGTTCAAAACACAACAAACCCAATAATTTTGGTGTTGCAAATCAGTTTCTTTTTTAGTAATGTAATCGGTAATGCCATTTCAAAGGAAATAAAAAGTACAAATCAACACACTGGTATATTAAAAAACTTTTTGGGACGCGATTACAAAAGTTAAAATTCAATGTTATTAATATGTTATTTTCTGATAAATTTATTGTGTTTTCATGGCATATTTGCCTGAGAACCACGCATTTCACTACAAATCCGTCTTATCACATATTTACGTTTNGTGTATAAGAGACAGCCGATCGCGCGCGCGCCTAGGCAGAACACTCAATCCTGGCAACGCGACGCTACACTCCTGTCACTTAAAGTTGTCGCTCGCGTTTGTCGCCCACGCAGGACACGGTCTAATGCTTCTGATCTCCTTCGTAGAGGTGTATGGTGACTGATCGTGAACTTGAGTGTCATCAGTAGTGTTATTATGCGTTTCGGCGGCCCCCAAAACCATGGTCTCAACACCAACATCGATCATTATAGATTAATTTTACATATCATTCCCATCCCACCCCTATCCAAAGAATTTTACCCCTCATGGAGGGTGATCTTTGACTTAAGTAACATTGAGAATGTCGGTATTCATACCAGAGGTCTTCTAAATTATATCATAAAGAATATTTGTCGTATTCCATTTTTTTGCTACACTTCCCACCCAATAACCACAAGGTAGTAGCGGTGGACTATCCTCAACTGTACAGGGGGTGTCACTATTCATATCAACAGTTACGGCAACTACGATATCAAACAATAACGGAGTTTTTCATTGTATTTACTTAGCATCCTCTATTTACGGGGTGATAAGGGTGTATTTTCTCCAATGAGGACTAATCGTAGACTTAAGCAGCAGTGTATGATTGTAATTCTCTTAGCGGCCCTCAAAATCATGTATTCAACCTTAATATCGGTTGATTTCTATCAGTTTTTTCATGTCACCCCCTTCCCACCCCTCCCCTAATGGTGCTAGGGTTGCCTTGCACCCACAGTGTTTTTCGTCGTACTGTGTTATCTGCGTACCAAGTTTGATTGAAATTGCTCTATGCATTTCGGAGTTATTGAGGACTGTACATACATTTTTATACAGCTGGGTACCCGCAGTTTTTCTTGTGTGAATTTTGTAATATGTTTCCAGCTTTATTCCTTCTCGTAGGAGTGATACCATTCATCACAGCGACTGAATCACAAATTCTGAAATCGTCATATTCTTCCCCGAGGTTCTGGGGTTTAAGCAGCATCGGAAATATTAATAATCTCAGCAACCACTAAACCTTTGATCTCCACACTTATATCAGTAACTTCCTATTATTTTTACATGTCTACCCACTCCCATCCCTTACCAATGGGGTGCTAGGAGTTCTTATTTCCCACGGGGGTTAAATATAGTGTCGTGGGGAGGGGGGAAATATTGGGCAAGCTAAGTGACCCTCCTCAAACGTTAATATTTGTGCGGTGGCCCTTGACCTACGAGCTAATCCCTACTTCTGATTGGCTTGGAAGGATGAGAGGGAGCAATTAATTAGGGATTATCCAGTCATGGCAACAGCAGTTTATTGTGGCCATTAATACACTTATATCAGAACTCCCAAGCGACGCCTCAAAGCTCCTGCTCGAGCAGAGTCCCGCACTAGCAACTCTCTCCACACTTCCATAGTAATGGTCGTAACCGTACGTTCAACGATCGAGCTGATTAGTCGTTAATCGACTGGGAAAGGGAGTTACTCGAGACCGACAGGTCCAGATAACAGTGGTAATTCGGGTCGTTGCTAGGACCGTGGAGGTCGAGCCAGTAACCAGGAGAGAGGCAGAACGTGCAACTACGTTGAGCCCGAGAGCGACATTAGTTCTACCCCGATGTTACGAGTGGCGGGTTTATATAGCGCTATAGTGCTGGGTTGTTAGTTTGGGCATGGCGCGCCCCTCGCTTGGCAACGCGGGTGCCGCCGCTTGTATCTACGCAACAATGCCTTAAAAGATTGCAGCATGTTACTATCAACTCAGCAATGTTGTAAACTGTCTACTCGTCAGTGATATTTATCATTTTCGATAAATTGTATATCGCATCCCCTACCCTTAGGGCGCAAAGGGCATATACGGGCTGATTTTGGACTTTAGGGTCTTCGAAAATGACATGAATAATCTGATCGACCCCGAAAATTATGATCTCAACGCTAATGTATGTCATTTTCGATTATTTTTACATTTCTTCCCTTCACTAAACAGTATATTTCCTCATTGGGGGTGATTATGGACTTCAGCGACATTGAAAGTGAGACTCTTCTCTTCTGCAACCGCTAAACGGATGTATTCAACACTAATATCGGTCATTTTCTGTAATTTTAACCTGCCATTCGTTCCCACCCCTACCCCAAGGATATTAGTAATGTAATATTTCTAATTTGGACTAATTGTGAAATTACGAAGCTTTGAGGGCGTCTTTATCCACCTCAAAGGCACCAATAACTATGGTTTCAGATATGTCATGGGATATTTTTCATTATTTTTTCATGTCACCCACTTACCTCCCCACCCCAACCCATGGGTTCCAGGAATGTATTACCCTCATAGTGCTTCTTGTAAGATAGTCAGTCATATGTGTATAAACTTTGTTTCAAATTGCTCGAGACAATCAAGAGTTATGCTGGGATACATAGGATACATACATAAAACATTTTAACCCCCATTTCACCCTCGTAGGGGCGAAGTTTCGTAGAATTCTTTCTTGGCAGACGTCTACACCCTAAAAGGAATCTACCTGCCACATTTCAAGTTTGTAGGCTTTGTAG
>NNCF01128866.1:0-77710 GCA_002313205.1 Laupala kohalensis | reverse complement strand
AGTTTCCATCCGACGGGTGTTTCCTTAAACTGTGAAATTTCAAAAAAAAAAATACCTAAAGGTATTTCATAGTAAATTAAATCGAGCTCTCTCAAAGCAGCAATTGGCACACGCACAGAGGCATGCTGTCGGTTTACAGATGCCATACCATAAAACTCTTGTAAAATCTAAACTATTCGTCCAAATTTTACGATTAAAAGACTATTTTTATCTTTGCACAGAGCACAGTGCGCAAAACAAAAAACCCATTAAATTTGATGAAGATTTATTTTTTCCTTCTTAAATTACTCACTGAAATTGAAGTGTTTTAACGCATCTATTTTTCATAACGTTTTTCAATCATTTAGGTTGACCTTAGTAGATAGACATATGTTACCATGGACTATTTTGTAGATCTCTTCGAGACGAGCAATATTGCCAGTCATAGTTGTCATCTATCTCTATCCGTTTAGGCAGCGTAAGCAAATATAACTCTTTTTTCTCGACTTTTTCGACATTAATTGTCAAAAACCATTTCTATTTTTCTTATCACTCATTAAAAAAATTAAAGTTAGTCTATGTTCATCCTGGATATCTAAACTATCTCATTGCTAAATTTCATCGCGATCGGTTCTGTGGTTTAGTCGTTATTAAGTAACAAACAGACAGTTACGCTTTCGCATTACGCATTTATATATTAGTATGGATTCTTTTTACTTTCTCATATACGTGGTCTAGAGACAGTACTGTAACCAAGAAAAAATCGCGTGATTTTGACAGAAATATTCGTTTTTAGTGTCCGTGATACCGAATTTTTTAATACGATCTCCGTACTACCGTATAGTCTGTAAAAGGCGGTTGCTACCTCTTTCACCTTTCGCGGTCGGAATGATTTGCCTACTGGATATTTATTAGTACAAACAATTTTTTACCGTGCATGTAAAAGACAAAAAATTAGTTTTATTTAGAATTCTGCGCAAAATTTCTAGAAAAATGGTACTAAATAGCCATTTTCAAGCAACCACTTTCCCTTTATTTTATGTGCAGAAGATTAAACTGCTGCTGTCAGCATCAATGTAGAATGCATGAAAATAGTTGCTTCTTCCTTTGTAAAGTTAGTTTGCGTACAATATTGATAAGAGTCTTAAAAGTGCATGAGAAAGCTGGCATTAGTTTTGCAAACTAGTTTTAATATGGAGTTAGAGTAAATAAGAGGGATAAGTTGTAAAATATTTATAAGTTTTTGGAATGTGATTTGGAAGTGAGTCAAAGCGAAGGGGAGGGGGCATTTTTTTGGGGGGGGGGGAGTGATCTCGCAAATTTTTTTGGGGGGGCTGCGTCACAGGGTTTAGAGGGGGTGGGCACCTCTGCCCATTGTTTCCATGTTTCCCAACTTTACTTATACTTTCTCATCAAATTTTAATGTTTGCAGTTGTGAAGCTATATATTTCAATGCTGCTTGACAAGAACCAGTTGTAAATGTAGTTTGAACTACAATAATACATAAAATAAAAATTCTTCAAAATGATCGAATCTTTGTATTGTTGACATAATGCCAACTCATCTTTTATACAGACCAATTCCCTGATATTATTTTGTCTAAGCAGGGCTATTTGGCGACTGCATTGATCAAGTGTGCGATATCTGTCCTTAATTGTATCTGCACGTGAAAAAAATAGTCTTTACCTTCTAAGATGTGGAAAAATTAATCAACATAAGTTGCCAAACTTACAACAATAAAAGACAAACCAATTGCATTTTGTATTGCCTTTCCCATGTCAGTAATGACTGATTGTGGTATCTTAACTCCAGATTTCAGGCATTTTTTTCGAACTATTAAATTGTATATGTGGGATACCAGAGCACTTAAAAAGATGTGTGAAGCATTGCCCTCCCTTTTAATTTGCTGCAATAAATTTTACGTATAAAAATAACAATTTAACAATATTAATTTAACTTAGTCGAAGAAGAAGTTGGCGTAAATATACAATAAGTTTCAACCATAATTATTTTGGTCAGTGTTATTAGATATCTATGAATTAATTATACATTATTTTACTTTTATTTATTAATTTATGTTAAAGTCAATATTTATACTAAAGCAGTGAAATTGTATGTCTCTTTCTCTTCCTGCATTGTGGATCACCTTCTGCACTTTTGTTCTAATGATTTCCTGCAACAAGTTGTATGTCATACATTAGATATTGTCATTGAGGAATTCTCGTGTACTGCAGTAGAGTTTCTGTTGTAAGGATTGTTCAAGTTTTCTTTTGAACGGATTCATTCTCACAATATACTTTCTTATTTTGTCCAGTTCTGTTTACCTAACCTAATGCGCATTCGGTTGAACCTAAATCTAAAAACATTCGCCTATTCTACGATAATAACATACACACGATTCTAGGGAGACCTCGAGCAAACTTCAATAATTTTAAACTTCCCGCTTTCATGGAGCCATGTTTGAAGGAAAACGTCTCCTCTTCCTCAACCAGGGCTGCCACCTGGTTTCGAAAAGCGTGATAATGCCCTCATATATTCAAATTTCAAATTTGGTTTTTGGAAAAATTGGAGGAGTTTTACTAAAAAATTGCATTTTCGGAGGGTACTATTAACGATACAAACACATGTGTCTTCCTTTTCAAGAAAATCAACAAATATTTATATTATTATAAATATGAAATCCGACACTGCCATGGGTCCTTGATCGGAATTGATGGGATGGTCCCTTGCTTGTTTCCTGGGAGTAACTTAATTTATTGCCCCCCATGTGGTCATACGCAGTTTGCAACTGCTTGTTTGACAAAGTTTATACAGCATACAAAGTTTATACAGGCTGAAGTCGATTCATCAGCATGCCTTTTGGTTATTTATTAACTTAGTAACAAATATCAGGAAAAAGTAGAAAGTATTCACTTTAGTGTTTAAAATGCTCAGTGTTTTGTCGTTTGTTGCATTTAAAAGTTCTTTTCTAGTGAAGAAATATCGACATGTACGAGATATCGTATAACCTATCTTACGCCAGTCTGCAGAAACCCGAATTTTTGAATCAAATTTTTTTAAAAAATGGAGGGGTGCAATTAATTTTGTTTACATTTTCGGAGGGTGCTATTTAAGAAGAAGGGAAAATCACCTTCATTTGTCCAAAAAAAAATGTCGGGCTGGCGTAAGGGCGGTTCCAAAAGGAAGGGTTGGAGTGAACGATTCACTGAACTCGTTCCTTTGGATTCATTCATTCATGAAAGTCACATAGTCCACAGAACGTAACTAACCAGTAACTATACACCAACTGTTGTAGTCTGTGCTATACACTAACCAGTAACTTTAACTGAGCGCCTTCTCTATCTTGATTGATCTTGATGATCTTGATGGCGTTCGATCAGTGATATCGAACATTGTTGGTTCATATTGTGTCTGTGTTGTATGTTAGAAGTGAAAAATGGGCGATCGTTATAACATTCACAGTCAACTAGAACATTTGCAGTCGAAGTACATTGGTACAGGACATGCAGATACTACAAAATTTGAATGGCTGGTTAATCAACATCGAGATTCATATGCTTCCTATATGGGGCACCACGACATGCTTAATTTTTTTGCCATTGCCGAAAATGAAGCTAAAGCACGCGTGAGATTCAACCTAATGGAGAAAATGTTACAGCCTTGCGGACCGCCTCCTGAGAAACCTGATGAATGAGTTTTATGTTCTACACAGAATGGTTTAGTGTTGTATGGAAACGGATTTATCTTATATTTAGACTCTGAAAAGTGAGAAAAATATGTTCATTTGCTGCTCATGTGTAATTTCATTCTTTTATTTGTGATTGAGGATGATGATATAATGCTACATTAATGGTACCTCATTTTTGTATAAATTTTAAATATGTATTATTTTTCCCTGTCTTTATAATACTTCCATTTTAACCCAACTGGTGGTGTAAGAGTGAAAAGTTAATTCGTGTTGCCAAGAGCAAATATTTTTACATATTTTTTAATTGGTAATGATGGGGAATTGACCAAAAAAACACTATAACTTGTCATTCATATTATACAGAAATATAAGGTTTATTATTTGTCATGAGAGTGATACCATACATTTCAAGTGTCACTTGAAACCTAACCATCACTACACAACACAGGATTTTTGGAGAATGGAAGTGCATAACATTGTGTTACTTGAGTAAAAGAAATTAAAAATCTATTAAGAACTTTCTAAAAATCTGATTTAAAATTAGTGTAATGGTCACAATATTATTGGTAAGATAGTTTGTTAGGATGCAGTGGGATATACCCAAATTAGTAACAGTCAAGAGGTGGGATGCAATCATAGCCAAAGAAAGATTTATTTCCAAAGTCCTATCCTGACCAATAACTGAAATTTAAAGNGTAGAAAAATAACCTTATTCTTCGTATATCCTTCCGCGAGTGCTGCTACCTCCACCATCGCCTCCATCTTCACACATACAACATATTTTCTTAAAACTAAATCGCCGGGTCTAACAAACCTAACATCATTGTTCATGGCTAACCTAACATCATTGTTCATTATAATTGTTCATGGCTCGCTGTCGCGAGCCATATTATAATTAACATACCCCTAACATACTAACATAAACGGTGGCGGAGAGAAGAAAATAGTGCGGAACAATATTTCTTTATAACTACCGTAAATATGAAGAGCGAAGAATACGGCTTATATTTTCGGAACTGTAATAATATTTGTAGTATTATGACATTAATCATTTTTTCGAACCCTCTTTGGACCATATGCTATACTTCGGCCTTTCTATATATAGTTCTATATATTTTTGAAAAAATATCAAATTTAAATTAATCAACTCAATAATCAGGGCAATGTTAAGCCCATGGCCGTGCTTTTAATTTCCACTGTGCATCACATGTAATGAATAAATTTAAACATATAATGAATGAATTTTCTAAAAATTAATGAAGCAATTTTTTAAAAACCAAAAATGTAAAATTACACATTCAAACAAAAACACGATTATTTGCTTGAAAGTAGGGAGGAAATATTTCAGTAATAGAAGTTACATATTCCCAAGTGATACCATGGGTTCTTGTTAACATGTATGGAACATTCATAGAAATTATTTCCTTGTCATCACTGATGGCATTGCATTCTGTAGGTGTTCTCCTTATTGTGTAGGGTTTATCGGATCCAAATATTGACTTCTGAAGTACAAATCATTTCACCTGAAAAGTGGGGTAGTTTGTGATGTGTGATGTCACTTATTGAAACAATTTGATTATCATTACAAGTACAATGTAGAGCATTGTCCTTCACATACTCTTGCTGTTATTGATTGTATAACTAACGATAAAAATTGTCTGTACAATTATCCTTTCAAGGGATTTCAGTTGTCATTATTAATTTTTGTTGTGGAGGATATTATTTTTGGTTAAGTTGATATTAATTTTTCAACTGTTCTGTGAAGAAAACTGGGCAGTATCAATCTTTGATACCATTCATAACTATTGCTGTGCTGTACATATCTAAATGTTAAGATGTTACTCTGATGTGTATGTAAGCACAATGCTTGAGCACTGGCATTAGTCTCGTTCAGTGAAAAGTGCCACTAGAGCAGACATTTAAGTTCAAAATTAATGAGTGTGATTAACTTCTCTTGGACAATTGAGAAAAGGACTTTAAAAACCACATGCTTAACATTCTCCTTAGTTTGCTTACTGTCTGAAACTTGTTTGTTCATTATCGCAAACAAGCACACTTTAATGTATCTCAAGATTAAAGTTTATGAAGACATCCCTATATCCAAAGGCAAAATCATTACCTCTACCCCAATCCTCACCATAAGAACAAAAAAAATTATTTTTTTTGTATTTGTTAAAAAATTCTGCAGAATATGCAACATTTTATTTTCATTAGTTATGTGTAGTATGCTAATATTTGATCCTTTCCATGGATACGCCCATGTTTTGACCACTTTTCCATACTATTACATTCAACATTTTATTTTAGTGGTCTAATTTAGCGATTCATAAGGTACTGGCCTGAGGGTTTAGTGATTTGAGATGTAGGTCTCCTCGGAAACCTAAGGTTCTGGGTTCCGATCCTGGGTAAGGTTTGAGGGTTTTTATCGTGTTATACCTGTGGAAAGCAACCTTTAGCATACTGGTCAAGCTTAAATTACTCTTATGTCTCTTCCATGAAGTTAAAAATTCATTTCCATAAATTTTACAGCATTTTCTTCACGTTTGGTTATTGGAAGGGCAGTTATGAGGTCATACATTCAGTAGATCAAAGAAAGTGATCTTGATATATTATTAGTTATCTAAATACTATTAAATAGGTTAGGTCCAAACTGGCACTTTCAACTATTTGGATAGTATCATTAACATAGCTGCTTAGCATTTATTGAAAAATTGAGATCATGTCATCTAGTTATGATAATTTTTGAGAATTAATAATTTATTTTTTACCACATAGGGACCCACTTGTTAGTGATGATTGGTTCAGCCTGGGCCAGTTTGACTAAAGATGGATCAAAACTAATGAATTTGTATACACAAGATGATAACTTAGGTACTTCAAGATCTTGCCTTCGTAACAATTTCAAAATGAATTTTTGGCAGATTGACAAAATTAATATTGCTCCAATGAGCCATGAAAATGTTTAAATCAGTGGTTCCCAACTCCAACTTGCAGAATTGTAGTCAGCAGAACAGTCGAGACAGTTTTACACTACAGACAATAAGGGAAGATTTCCCGAAGCTTGTTTCTGAAGTTACTTAATTCTTGACATGTCTCATGTTATTAAATATATTCCTTAGTTTATTTTTAAGATCACAATAGATTCTCAAGAAATTTCTCCTTCAGTTTCTGTATTGTCTGCTTTTTGATTTATCATGTTTCAAATAATATTCTCTTCCACCAAAAATCAGTCTCTGTCTAGTCAAACCATTGTGACAGGAGTTAATCTGAAAGTCAGTCTGAAGGTTGTGGCACAAGCAAAAATTCCAGGTTCTGCTTGATTTATTGTATTCCGGATCTTCCACTAGCGGTCTGGTCACTCAGCAACATCGAGTCCAACACTAATCCTTTTCAGATTACAATGCATCTTTGACTTGAGATAAACATGTCTCTGAGCAAAGAGGATTTGTGGAAAAATAAAACAACAAAATAAAAAGTGATATACTCAGCTTTGCATTTTATTAAGAGCAGCCTTCTAAACTGTACATTACTTGGAAAATATACACAAAAAAATAGGAATAACATGTACAGTTGTAGAACTTAGAGATAAATATTTTTAAACAAATTTTTTAACAAAAAGAATTTACCCATGATAATCTATAAGTTGAGAGTAAGTCAGTATCTTCAAAGTCCATGGTGTTTCTGGCAGTACATGGACTATCACTGAAGCAAACCTTTAAACTTATAGGTGTGTGTGATACTTAAGATAGTAACAATATAATAACTGGTAACACAAATCACAACAAATTCTTGTAACAACTATTGTACATTTATTTTCTATCCACCCCTCCCTTCCCAAAACATTACAAGATATCAAGAATGCATTTTTCAGCAACAAGGACTCAAAGAAGCAAAGGATTTCATGTAATCTACATCATGCAAATGCCATAAAAAAAAAAAGAAGTAAGTTTTGACTAATGTAAGTGGTATACTGTCAGGATAGTTTGATATACATTGTTAGATATCAGANATATATATATATATATATATATATATATATATATATATATATATATATATATATATATATATATAAATGCATAGCCCAAGCCAACATGTGCTTGGCTCACATTCAGCAAGAGAGATTCATGCTCAATCCAGGGTGCTGTACCAATATGGCAGAGGTTCACATGGACAACTTGAACCATTTCATTATCTTTTCTGGCAAAATAAAAGTATCTCACAATATGTCTCTTGGAGTTGACCTAATACTATGAAACAATGAATAATAAGGTATATATATAAAAAAAAAAAAGTTAATTTAACAATATCTTAGGTACATTAAAAGTATATTACCGTACAAAGACACAAACATGGTCTGAAAAATTAAAAAAATGGAACAAACAGAACTTAGAGATATCGACACACGTGCACGGTTTCCCTGATCTGTTACTCCCAGTGAGTTTTTCAGGTTCATCTCTATACTTGGATTACTATTTCATAAAAAAGAAATTTCATAACTTAATTACTCATAAAAAGGATTCATTATAAACAATTTCAAACTGCTAAAAGCCTAGTTGGTGTGGATATGTTCTCTTTGAGTGGCCTAAACTCATATTTATTGTACTACCAATGGCCCAGTATTTTCCTATCTTTGTTTGTCTCTCCTGGAAAAAATTATTTAATTTGGAGAATATTGATTATATCCCACTTGAGCACCAATATGGCTGCAACACCATACTGCTAGATTCATTACTTTTGTCATTAAGAAAATAAAACTGTTTTGGTATAATAAGGTTCATGAAAGATTTCTCTTTTACCATTTTGATCTTTATACTTTACAACTAATATATTAAAAATAAGTTAATTGTACAAAATTCAATTAAACCCTCAATTTCTAAAAATGTCCTCATTTACTTGCCATGTAAAAATTTAGTTATGTATTTCAGCATTAACAGTCAGTTTCTGTCAAATCTCACATTTACTGAATGTAAAGAAAAGTCTATTTTATGACCAACATACTCTTAATATCATAATACATCAATAAATGAATTCATTGGCTCATAAAAACTTCAACTAAAATCTTCATCTTTCGATACATTTCAAGAGATCCTTCCCATCTGCTGATTGGGATTGAACTCTCAGATAGGCTATTTTATTTCAATTGAAGTATCTAGGAGTAAAAGTACCAATCTCACTCTGATACTTCCAAGAATACTAGAGAACTTAGAAACTTTCTTAATACCAGTTAAAGCACATTCAAAATCATTAGACCTTACTTATGTGAAGTGAGAAGTTATCATAACTGAGGTGATCAAATTAACAATTGAGCTCTCACAAGAAACAACATCCCATACATTTTAACAGTCAGAGGCAATAGTAACAGTATTCATAAATTTTTTAACAAGTGTTAAATATTTTGAACAAATGTAATCACAGTTTCATTCATGTAGCCCTTCGAGTTGGATTACTGAAATAGGCCAATTCTTGTGACAGACTTCTTTCCCAAGAAAAAGAGCAAGTAGTATTCATCCCTGTTATAAAAATTCCTTGTTTTTCCATTGCAGATTTAATGGCCTCTACCATGCTATTAAAAATCTTTATTAAATTTAAAATATCTAACTTGGATTAAAGTTTTAAACAATCAACTTGATTACTTGCCAATTACAAGCTACCTCTGCCATATTTGGGACACTTAAGTTTTTGAAGCTTATCTGCCGCTGATTTAACGTACAAACACCTCAATTCGCTATTCAAAATGAATACGTTCATACTAAAATTGATACAACATCCACTTGGACACAATGACAATTGCATACCATTACATGACTTGCTAAAATGAAGAAGAAAAAAAGTCCAAAAATAAGCAGTTAAATGGTTTTTACATTTTAAGCCTATATCTTCCCAGTCATTTAATGTTCAGGGTTCCACCAGAACAAATTTACCCACATTTTTCTTTTGTTGTAAATATAACAGTTATTCTATGTTCAGCACCCTAGTTATCTTAGGTACCTAAAATGTTACATTTTTGACAGGAAAGTTGCTATACAAAAGGTCTATACCATGGCACCTGAAAACTAGATATAGGAAAGAATTTCCTGCAGTTTTGTCAAACATTACATTTCTTTCATGCAAGTCATTACAAAACACTTTGCAACAATATCAGACATACATACTTTGTTTAACTATTTACAGAACAGTAGGAAACAAACAAGTTGCATAGATTAAATGCCAGGAACTCAAAATTCAGCATATGATGCCATAATTCACAGCACAGTATACATACATTCTCTCTGCCCAGATGAATTGAGATGATTGGATGGGAATTAATCTCGCTGAATGTATGCCAGAATGTTCCCTTAGATTTAAAATAATGAACATAAAAGGAGCTAATTTCTTTTGTAAATTCACTTGAATCAACAAGTGTTCTGATAAATGTTCATATAGGCCTTAGACAACTGTATTAACAAGCTACAGGGAATTCGTATCACTAGTTTCAAAATTCATTCAACCACTGTAAAAAGTTAAATAGACACTTCATGTACAAAAGTACGTAAAAGTAGTACCTGTAAACAATACAATTCTTTCCTATGCATTGTTTGTTCAAAACAAGTAAAAAATTAAAAAAGTCCACAAACAAATCTTATCAAAAAGCTGAGCAAGGGTGCCAGCCCCTCAAACTTGCAAGAAACTCCATAAACTAAGGGAGCAAGAAATAATCTTGTTAAGACACACACACAAACACTGACTAAAAGGTGATGTCCAGCATGCTACCTTTTTGTCTTTAAATGTTACAATGATACAGATATCAAGGTTTCCCAAAACCACATCATCATACAAATCAAATGGGTAACAACTTCACATGTATAGAAATACAATGACATATGTGTATATCATGAACAAATGCAGTGTTCTGACAAAAGAAACAAGCAAGAAATCTCAAAAACACAGGTTCTTTGAGACTTCCTGGTGTGAATAAAGACAGCTAAACTGGTGGTCTGATTTCTTCATTTATACACATCATACACCATAAAACAGTACTGACCTTATCAGTCACCAATTGGAAATCTCAGAACAGCTATCAGAAAGGAATCTATTGAAAAGAGAGCAGTCAGTTTCTTTGTTAACTTGTGTAACCTACACAAATAATGTCCATTGTGTTTCTTTCAACTTAGGCATATTCCTAAAGGGAAGGCACATTTGTGGTACATCAAATGTACATGTCAGTTATTAATTTAACAGATACGGAGGCTCTGAAATGACCTGGCTAAGCAACATTCCAAAAGACTACCACCAATTTAGAGACAGTAAGAAGTATACAACATGAAAAATGATGTGAACCAGTGTCCTATGCAGCAAAGCTAGGTTGCTTTGTATCAACCAAAGTTAGTCCATTGTGAATCCAGGAAAAAAAGTTTCCATTCAGCATGTATTGCTTTACTGTTGTAAGCTAATGTTACCTATTATAGTTACAGAGGGGGGAGATTGGGGTGAAAATATTGAGTAACCTTAACTTAAAAGGAATATTAATGAAGTAAAGAAGAGAAAATCCTGCTGCAGAACACAAAACCACCCAGAATGACAAAACAAATGCCTACATATGAAATAATATTTGCCCAAATGCTTAACTGCAACATTAATATGTAATCAATGGAAGGTAAGGTCAGTCTACGAAGTAAGTAGTCATAAATATTCGGTATCTGAAAATAAATTATTACCCTTAGGTACAACTGCCTCACAAACACTGTTATCCACTCATAAGGTCAAATGGCAATACTTTTTTACTTAGTAAATGTAACAACCATTAATTTAATTTTTTCGTACTTGGCCCAGAATCTTAAAAGACTTAGTCTCAGAAGATGCATCTATTTAGCATATAATAGCTATGGCCATTCAATTGTTAATTAACATCAATTAACCTCCACAAAATGATGAATATATTTTTCCAGAAGCATAGTAAAAGCTGCCGTGATGTAGAATAATACCAAAATTTAGCATACTTATGTAGCACATACTCTGTAATGAGAGTTTATGAGAAAATCACCAACTTATAACTTAGGCTGCAGATGCATCCAGTTTGTCTACAAATCAACACACATTACTTCATTACTGGAACATCATCTTCAAACTCATTCATTACATCTGCACTTATCCACTAAGACAAATATGGCAAGCTGAGAAGGTTGTGGGACAAAGCTGCCAAAAATAGTGGCTTCCCTTAAAAGGAACTAATGTAAGGAACAGAATCAGACAAAGGAAACAAGATGATCAACATAAGTGTCATTCAGTTGGATTCTCTTTTAGACCCACGATAGTGTTCAACTGGGGGTGGATTAAAACAAAAGAGGAACTTTCCATCTTCACTGTTTGACTTTTTTATTTGAAGTTGTGGAGGATACAGAGCTCCTAGGACCGTCTCGTCTTGAGAAGTCTATCTCTGCATAGGTGAAGGCTTCACTACCTGCATAAGTATGGGCTGGGTTGGGGCTAGGAGAAGAATTTGAGGATTCTGTAAGTGAACCTTGAGTTTTAAGGACTCTTGGACTTTTTGCCCCACCATCCTCTCCTTCAGATCCTGAAGGAGCAAGGTCTAGAGAAGCATAGTGCAATTCTCTCTCGCTGCTCACTGAAGGAGGGCGTGAAGCCATTGCAGCCTGCGATGATGCTGGAGATATCGTACCACTATCTTCACTCTTCACTGACAAACTTTCACCTATAGATAAGGTGTCACACTTGTCTTCAACACTACGATTCAACTCAATTGTAGTACAACGACCAACTTCACTAGAACCTGAACTTGACCGTGAAAGCTGTTGGCGACTACCACTCTTTGAAGATTTACTAGATGTGCTGGCATTTGAGGGCTGCCGACTGAGAGAAACAGAACTTTTTTCACCAGTTGTGACCACTTTTGGACCATTTGTTATTTCTGAAATGGAGACTGTGGTTTTGGAACAGGGTTTACTGGTCAACGATAACACAGATGTTTGTGGGTTCAAACCAGTCTTTCTTGCTACTGGAAGTGCTGGTTCATGGGAAGGTACATTACTTCTGTTATTATTCAGTGTTGGGGAGCTGATAGTAAGTGAAGTTAATCCTTGGTGAACATTATTAAACTTCCTATTATTTGCTCCAAATGATGGCACCGATATCTTTCTTGCAGCTTCATGGGCTCGTACAATTGGAACTGGCCGCATCACTGCATAATCTCCAAAATCCTCATTCCTTGAAAAGCTTCCAGGTTGGGAGGTTTTCCTCGGGCAATAATTTATGTAATCATGATTCTTTGATTCCTCTACTTTGATGATATCTTCCGCTGGATCTGTATTAACAGGAGTAGGCTGCTCTGAAGAACTACTAGAATCTGGGGTGGCAGGTGTGGATCCTGTTGATGACTGAGAAACCTGCATCTCATTATAAGAATAAGATATTCTTACAGAGCCACTAGTTGCATCTACAGGGCACTTGTGTCGAACTTCTGAATCAGAGCCTGGAGCAGCATGAAGAGTACCTGGTTTAGACACAGTTGTTGCTGTGGTTCCAGGGAATGGCTTCATTGGGGAACCAGGGCTGTTGAGACTTAATGGAAAGATAGTAGTTGATCCCGTAGGTGTAGTCAAACCACTACTCGCATCACCACTCTCACGACGACTGGTTCCACTGCTGGTACTGGTCTTTCGAGAACGGCGTAAAGATGAAAAAGGACTCCCACCAGGTGATGACAATCCTATGCTTCCACTCCCAAGAGGAAGATATGCAGGAGGCACCTTAGGAGGAGTGCCTGTTGAACTCTTACGACCTGTGAAAAGAAACACTGGACTTGTGGAGGCAGAGGATGTTTTTGTTGCCGTGTCTTTAGGGGGACCACTGATGGCTATAGGCTGGGAACTATAGCGAGTCTTCTCTTTTCTGCTATTTCTTCGTTCCTTTCTCTTGCTTTGACTTCCCCTTCCTTCAAAGGACATATTCATGTAGTCTTCTTGGCTACTGCTGGGTGGAGATTTATAATCCTCCAGAGATGATTTGGGTGATGACTTAGATCCTCTATTCCAAGACATTTCAACATACCCATCTGTCAATTTCTTTGGTAGCGGGGTGTCAACAGGGGCTGTTCTGTTTATGAGTGCTGAGCTTACAACAGCAGGGTTTTCTTGTCTTGACGTTTTTCTGTCAGGTTTTAGGTTCATATCAACGTATTCTTCTTGTATCGGTGATGCAGGTTTTCGTGTTGACTGTCTACTAAAAGATGAACTGGTAGAAAATCCAGATGGAGTCATTTCAACGTATGGTCCCACGCTACATGATTTGGGGGATACATTAGTAAGGGTTGAATTAGACCGTTGAGAATTGGCAGAGGGAGTATTATTTGGCTGACTTTCACTTCCTGGTTTCATGTCCATGTATGGACCTGAACTAGTAGGAACTTGGATAGGAGCAGAATGAGACAAGGAACTATCATAACAGACAGCACTAGGCTTCATGGGAACATAAGGCATTTCTTCTGTGATGAATGACTTCGAGGTTACAGCATTTGCAGATGTAATTACTGTAGGCCTAATGGGAGGAGAGGCTGAGATAGAAGCTTTCCTCTGAGTCTCCAAGCGTCCACTGCTAGGTCTCATTTCCACATATGGTCCATGAGTTTTTGGAGACACTGACACCAAGGGGGCTTTGGATGGCACAGAGATGGGAATGCTAGATGTTCTAATATCAGTTTTAGTTCCAAGACTTACATCTAGAGGTAAACCTGGCTTCATATCCAGATACGGTCCCACAGAAGACTTAGGAGATTTTGATATGGCAGTGGTTTGAGGAGGAGATGCAGTGGCTGAATCAGGGAGAGCTGGTTTCATCTCCAGGTAAGGACCAGATGTGGGGGTGTGAGGTTTTAATGAGGATGAAACCGATCTCACAGTCATGTCCACGTACCCACTTGGTGTCACTAAAGCTGACTTATCCAACAAGGGTGAAGAATGATGAGGAGGCAAAGAAGAATTGGAAACCAAATCACCACTGCCTCTGGATCTTGATCCCTTGGAGAAGGAATTCTTGCTAGATGATCGTGGAGTACGGGTGAAGTCCATTTCCATGAGATCATCCATAGGCTCCACAGATGAATGGCTGCTGTGTGGTCCGTGTCGTAGAGATGATGATCCAGAACCTGACCAAGAATTCGACAATAGAGGCGCACTGACAGACTTCTTACTGCTCACAACTGGAGCAGTTGGAGTCATAGAAGCGTGAAGAAAATGAGTGTGACCTGGAGGAGTAAGTGTGGTAGTGCCCATCACCAAGGAAAGGACTCTAGGACCTGAAGCAGGTTCATGCAGTGGGGATCGGGCAGGAATCGTCGTACCTTTACCTCCCATAGGACAGCGACTACCCACTGAGAAGGCTCGAACTCTTGATACTTGGTCTGTTGCTTGGTTTTGGTTCTCCAACCTAAAAACATATCCACATCCAGAAAAATTACAGAAGAGGCAACTCATAGAAAGGAAAACAAATTTAAAAGGGTAGGAACTAATCGATTAGGGGGAAACGTATTTGGCCAAGAAACTTTTATTTGTTTTTAAGTGCAAGAATGAATATAAGAAATTAATAAGAAAGTTATTAATTGTTGCAATAATCAGGTCCCGGGACAATAGGAATCCAGTTCCTAACGCTATACCCAATTATTTCCTTCATCGCTGTGGATTAAAAAATTTAGAATTTTATGACGTATTTTCAAAAAATCACAGAGGAATTTTTCCTAATATTTGCAAAACTTCATTTATTAAACCAATTTACAAAAACATTTAGTTAAAATATAGTCAGTCTAAATAAAGTCTAAATATAGCATTTAGTCTAAATATAGACTAATTTCACTCTTATCACAGAGCAGCAAGGGTTTGTGAAATGTAAATTTACTATAACTAATAAGTTACTTTTCAATTATTTAATTTGTAATTCATTTAACCATCTCCAGGTTCATACAATCAACAAAGATTTCTCAAAAACTTTTGATTTATCCAGTCATGTTAAATTTTGTAATAAATTGGAATTGATAGTAAAGTTGGAAGAATTTGTAAACTTACAATGATGCACATTTCATCTGGAAAATGGGAGACCTATTGTTAACAGTCAATGGATATTTATCTTCAGAGATTCTAGTAACCTTAGATGTTTTGCAAGGTTCTCTTCCTAAATCTCTTCTTCTCCATTATTTTTAAAACTACTCAAAGAAGTGATTTCCCACTCCTTTCGCTACATCCATACCTAGAGACCCCATAATTTTGCGGCAGCAAATCGCGTGAAATTTTTAAATGACATCGGATCGAATTCAAAATCAGGTAGATCACCTCGCGATAACCTGCTGATTTAAAAAAATGCTGATTTACAAAAACGCTGCGTGAAAAAAAAGAAGCGAAATCGGGGGATTTTTACGCGAAACCGCCAAATTCTGCATTTAGCGCGAAATCATTCGCGAATTCGGTCGATTTTTTAAATTCCTCACTATTCGGTTTTCTGCTCCTTCAGTCTTTCATCTACTTTGAAAACGTAGTTTAAACTAGGACTGACTTTTTACATGTTTTGAGATTCTAACTTCTCAAATGACTGACGGGAGAACAAAATTTACAAATCAGGGAACAAGGATTCTAAAGCTTTAAAGGACCTNACACACACATATATTATATATATATATATATATATATATATATATATATATATATATATATATATATATATATATATATATATACACAGGTATTGTGGATCATCATGGACACTCAAATGATTTTACATGAACAAATTCTAGTGATATTAAAGAAAATACCAATGTACCAAAAAAACATAGAATATAGAAATTATAGTGATGTAGATATTAGCAGAGAAAATATGGAACACTGAAAATTTATTATATGACTTATCTAGCTCCCTTTCTGAAATAATATATGGTTGCAGCCTTTCCAGATTGTAGTAAACACTCCAACTCTCAGAATAAAAGGATCAGGAAACAGCAATGAATAACTAAAGACATCTTACAATATAGAGACTACATTGCACTCCTAGTGGGAATGAAAAAGAAGGGGTTAATAAATGCAAGTATAATTAATAAACAAAAAACATTATAAAAAGATAATTAATAATGAAAAGTCTAAATATGTAAACAGATTATTAGAAGAATCCAATAATACAAGTAAAACTATGAGGGAAATAATTAAAAAGAAAGTAAATTAGATAAATCAGCAAGTAGTGATCATTATGAGTATGTGTTACTTAACAATGAAAGAGTAGAAGATAGCAGAAAATTTCAACGATTACTTCATAAATATTATAGATATGCAAAACAAAGAAAAGACAAACAATCAAATTAGGAAATCAGCAAGAAAAAGTTATTGAAAATATTTTCTTGGCCCAGGTATCGGAACAGGAAATAAGAATAATAATAATAAGAAAATTGAAAAATAAAAAAATCAAGAGATGGAATATCAAATAAAATCAAAAAAATGTGAAGATTAAATGTTAAACTATTATATGTTTAACCTTTCCACTGGAAACTTTTCACAAAAGCTGAAAAGAGTAAAAGTAATTCCAATTCTCAAAAATGGAAATTAATAACGTCTTGAAAATAGACCTTTCTCTTTGGTATCAGGTGTCTCACAATATTTGGAAAGGCATTTGCAGAAAGATTAATATACTTTTTGGAGAAAAATGATGTAATTGATGATCAGCATGGTTTCAGAAGGGTAGAAATACAGTATGTACAGTATCTTCAATGATAGAATTCATGTCAACAGCTTTAGATAACCATGAAACGTGCACCTCAGTTTTCATAGACTAAAGTAAGGCTTCTGACTTGATGCATTATGAACATTTGTTCAATGATCTTCATTCATATGGTATTAGAGGGGTGGCTTAAAGCTGTAAAAGATCGTATTTAACAAGTAGACAGCAATATATAGAAATAGGGAAATATTTCAATTAAAATGAAACAGCCAAAAGTTCTTTAAAAGAAATTAAATATTGAGTCCCACAAGGATCAGTACTTGTTCAATACTATTCAATTTATTCATCAATAGTGTAGAAGTAAATGTATTAAAAATCCAAACTGTAAAATAATATTTTATGCTGATGACATGACTCCTTTCAAGAGCTGATAGTGTAAATGATATGCAGGTAATAACAAATGAACAATTATACCAAGCTTTTAATTTGACAAGTCAAAAGGGATTGGTAATTAACATGGATAAAACTAAATAGTACACGAGTTTTAGCAACAAGGCAGCTCAGAATATTGACATAAATGTAACAGGAAAAGAATTGAAGAAACAGATTCAACAAAATTATTAGGTGTGGTAGTAGACAAAAATATGATTTGGAGGGAACACTATGATTAACATTGCGCCAAACTCAGTGGTTATCTTCATTTTGGAAGGCAACTCTCCATATTAAATAACAAGAAACTATTACCCAAATCTTTATTTCGGACTTTTCCATAGTAAACTTTTGTATTGCACTAGCTCTTGGGAAAATGCAAGCAAATTATAGACAGAGCAAGTGTTAAAACTACAAAAACAATACTTTACAGTTTCTGATAGATGGGGCATATTATTAATTAAATGAATTCTTTGATCAGTAGCTTGATTTAGAACTCCCATTGTCACAGTTCCACTTGTCTCTCTCAAAGTTTGAGGCGAAGGCACAAACTCCAAAATTATGAAGTTTATATGTTTTTCATGTCATATATTGTGTTACGTACATTTACCATTTATAATTAGTATTAATCTGATGATTTCAAAATGTAATGTGTAATAATCCACTGCCTCCGCTGTGTTACCTCGGGAGGACCAGGTAAGCATTTGACCAGAGTAGCGAGGTACAACACCTGGCATGAGATGCTTCACATGAAGCAAACATTTAATTATTTTCAAAAATAATACCACAACCAAACACCTCAATACTACAAGCAAAAACTTGCTTTTAAAAAGAAGAAGTGGAGGAAGAAGGAAAAAGAGGAGGAAGAGGAAAAAGAGAAAGAGGAGGAGGAAAAAGAGAAAGGAGGAGGAGGAAAAAGAGAAAGAGGAGGAGGAAAAAGAGAAAGAGGAGAAAGAGGAGGAGGAAGAAGAACGAAGAACTAAGAAGAAGAAACCAACAAACAAACCATGCCAGGGTAGCTAGGTCACATAAAAAACTTTAGTAGTTAAATCTCAACAGATCAATGCAGGAATATTTTAATATAAGGGGTAGCCAAATGAAAACCGAACACCCTCTAAAACTTCTCCGTGGCAAAGTTTTATTAAAAAGTAATTACCAAAAATGTTGATACATTTATTCCATTGGGAGATGAGACGATCAATTCCAGTTTTGTAGAAAGAGAGAGGTCACTGACGGATCCACAACCACAACCACTCTTGCACTTCCTCGTCTGAATGAAATCAACGTCCACAAATGACTTTCTTTAGGTCGCCAAAGATGTGAAAATCACAAGGTGAAAGATCCGGACTCTATGGAGGATGTTGAAGTGTTTCCCAACCAAATCGCTGATGCTTAAGTCTTCGTCGGATTGGCAGTATGGGGGCGAGCATTATCGTGCAACAGAATGATTCCATCCGACAGCATTCCTGGGCATTTTGACTTTATGGCACATCGCAGTTTCTGCAAAGCGTCTGCATAGCGCTGCACATTGATTATGGTTCCACGCTCAAGTCGACAAGCAGAGAGCTCCTGCTGTCAAAGGTCATCATGACTTTACCAGAACTTGTGTGAACAGCTTTGGATTTCTTTGGCGGGGAGAAATTGGAATGTTTCCACTGTTGGCTTTGCTGTTTGCTCTCGAGCTCGAAATAGTGGCTCCACGTTTCGTCCTGGACGATACAAGACAGAAACACATACTCTTCCTCATGGTACCACTGCAGATGACTCAGACATGACACCATTCTGTCAATCTTTTGTCCCTCTGTCTGTTGATGCTGAACCCACTGCATGCAAATTTTGTGGAAATGCAAGTCATCTTTGATAATGGCATGCATGGAGTCATGGCTAATGCCGACCTGAACGCGAATTTCTTCTTCCGTGATTTGTACATTTTCCCAGATAAGGACATCAATCTGCCCTATCACGTCATGGATAATGGCTCGACAGTAATGGACGCGCATCGTCTTGCAGTGATGTGCGCTATTCTCGGAATCTCCTGCACATTCATGAGGGACATGTAGTGTTCACCATACACAGTAGACACGCAACGATGAATTTCACATACTTCAGCACTCTCAGCCACCAGAAAACGAACCACACCTCTCTCCTCTTCTTTGCTTGCCTCCATTTCTTCAGCTGGACGAACACACTAGACCAGTCCGCACATCAACAAGGACATAACCCAACAACTGCGAGCATCTGCCAGTTGTCACTATGCATTTTTCCTACCACAGCGAAGGCAGTACCAATACATAACAACACTGTTGCCACCTTTCACGCGGATTGTGTGTTTGGTTTTCATTTGACTGCCCCTCATACAATTCAGCTCTGAATAAGTGAATATGATTTGGATTTTGAGGAATGCTTTCCAATTATATTTTCTAGATTAAGACAGCTTGGCAATAACAACTAGTCTAAATAACACATTTAATTAATTTCATGGAATAAATCAAAACAAGAAAGAATGAAAGAAAGTAATAATACCAGTAATTAGAAAAAACTTAAAACTGGAATAACATATGGTATTATGTTCATACACTTGACATGAAATTGCATAAAAAAGTAACACCACTTAAAATAGCCACACAATACAAAAACATTATGTATTTATCTAATATTTAAAGTGTATTGCTTAATGTACTTACCTTGTAGGTTTCTTTAAGTTTTCTGGCCGAGAGCCAACAGAGTAAGCTCGAGGAATAGGTCTGTCTAATGAAGATGTCTCCTCTTCTTCAGATGGAGTGAAGTACGACATTACTTTCTCCAAATGATATTCAGAAAAACGAAGGTCAGTTGAAGGAGTTCCTGAAGTTATAGAACAACTACTGGCAGGAGACATCTCACTATGGTGGAAGTCTGTAATATCAAAGCACATTTGTCCAAATATACCTGTCCAAAAGAACTCTATCAAAGAAATCAAAGAACACAATTTATTTGATTTCACATTATTTCACATGCAAATACAAATGTTTAATGAAATTCTATCTGAATTGAATTTATTAAATTTAAAGAGACATGTTGGCATAAAGCCATGACAGTCTCCAACAAGATAAATAGTTATCTGTGCACATGTAGGTTGAGAAATGTGTGGTAGACATTACACTAATACATTAAACTAAAACAACAAATTTAGAAAATATATACAACATAAAGAAACACACAATATATATAATATTTTAAGTTCAGTAAACTTCCACATAATGTTCTTCTGTCTAAAATTTTTCACACTATAGAACAGATTCTCAATGTATTTATTTATTTATTTATTAAACCACAAAACTTTGAATTAGCAGTGTTTCTGTCCTAATCTACAAGTCCTCCCACAGATTTTTGGGTGATTTTTTCAAAAACAACAACAACAGGTACTATATTCAAGTAAATATGATTAATACTTAGATCAGTAGTCAACTGTTTTAAATATCTGGGTATTCTCATGGACATTAATCTTAAATGGGATTATCATAGATAAGTCTGTTATTACAAAAATACCTTTTCTTCCTTTTCTCTCATATAAGCATCATTACCTTCCTTTGAAAGTATTAGAAACCATCTATTTTGCTTATGTATTTAATACTATTAATTATTGGCTAATAATCTGGGGTGGAGCTTATTTGACTGAACTTAAACAACTTGAATCTCTTCAAAACAGGTTTATAAAGCTATTTTTAAAAATCCATTACCAACTATTGCACAACTATATATAACAAAATGCATCATGTTTTACTATAATTGTTAAAGCTCTAAATTTTATAATTCATAAGTAGAATTAGAAACAAGGTCATCCAATTGTCTGAACATAAAAATCTATCTATAAGAAAAATTAGATATGTACTGCCACTAAGTATTTTATTATGCTACCAAATAAATTAAAAAATCTCAATGTTTCTGATTAATGTAAAAAGAAGTAAATATTGAACTTTTTTTGTAAATAAACATACTTTACAAAAATATTTTGCATGTTGTACAATATTTTCATTGTAAAAATTAATACAAACAACCTTTCTGCTTTTGCATTAGTTTTTAACTTTACCATTCACAATTTTAGTTTTAGATTTTACATTTTGTTATTTCTGATACCTGGGCACAGAGAGGTATACCTCTCTCTTCTAGGGTTTTTAATACATCTCCTTACAAAGAATTTATGTACTCATGCTAAATAAATAAATAAAAATATAATCCCATTCTCATCCAATCTTCAAATATGTATATACTATTATTGTACTGTAGTACATAAATTAGTACTATTAAATTAAACTATGGTACTATATTAATTATAGTACATGTTTCAAAAAGATACCTAAAACATTTTTTTTTTTTCAAAAAAAAATTAACATTTTCAATCATGAGATATTAAAAATAATATTTTTGAAACATTTATAAAAATTATTGCTTTAAGAAAATCAAATTCCTTGTCATATTAAAGCTCATAAAAATTTAAAGATAATGCTACAAATTTCAACTCTTTACATCAAATAGTTTTGAAGAAGAGACATTTAAAGATTTCAAAACGCATCAGAAATGGTGCAAATATCCAAATTTTACTTGAAATTCACAACTCAGAATCTGTTGGTGACATGTAAAAATATTATTTGCCAACTTTATAGGAAATTTCATACTCTAAAACATCGATAATAGATAATATTCCTCTAAATCACTTGGAAAACACGTTATTCAGGAAAAACTAAATTTACAGATGTTTTTCTTAAGTTTTTTTCAAAATGGCGTTGAAAGCAAAAGGACGACTAGGTCAAAAACTTGCACGTTTCATTAGAAGGTCCACATATATGATATATCAAAAATTAGAATTACCAGATTTCTTGAGAGGCAAAACTCCCCAACTACTGGATTACAATGTGAAAAAAAGTAAATTCAGGGCATGGATATTTAAGTTCTATGAGAAATATTCTTAAGCTTTAATATTATTAAACAATAATTTCATATTGCAGTAAATAATAATCTAGAAAAGAAGAAAATATTAAAAATGCAATAAAATTTTGCAGTTTTTACTTTTTGGCTTATTACACAAAATAAACTCATTTCAGAGAGAGAGAGAGACTTTTTCAAAATTAAATAGAAAATTCCAACAATTGTTTTTTTTTCTCAGTTAACTCATGAGTTTATACATAATGGAAACATACATCTTTTCAGTAAATTTTATTAAAATGATAATTGGTTTATCCTTTGATACATGTCTGAAGTAACCATTCTACCTTAATATTTGGATATATGTTCTCTCTTATGGGAGAAGACTGTTTTCGAAAGTAAATCACTTTTCATATCTTTAACATTTATGATTTTTTTAAATAGTCAGAAACCTACATTAGCTTTTTAATTTTTTTAGAGGTCATTAGGCATTTTGATGAAATATTTCTTCTTATGTTCATGGTTTCCATCCTGTCTGCCATTCTCATCAACTTCATGGGCATGCAAGCTAATGGCTGCTTATGAAGAGTCAAGAGCATTCAAAATTCACATTACTTTCTACATAAATAATATTCAATAATTCTTTCTACATAATTTGACAAATTATATTGTTGTTACAAGTTACTATAATTCATAAAACTACCAAACAAAATAATTAAATATAAACAGAGAAGATAATTAGACTTCTAAATGACTAACATGACCATAAAAAAAAACTTGCACATACGTTCATGACTATGGGAAGCAGTCATAGGATCCATGTCTACATATCCATCATCAGTCAAAGTTGGACCCATTGGTACATATCCATCCTCAGCTAAACTGCTCCCTCTACTGTGATTAGCAGAGTTAGCAGCTCGAGGATAAATCTGCATACGTGGAGTTGCATCCAAGGATGCACTTCCACCACCTAAGAGAAAAAATGTAAATTATAAAATAGTTAATATTTGTTTTATTTATTTTGTAAGAAGGCAGCCACAAGCATATCTTATATATAATTGATATTTAACACAATGTTATATAATATTTTTGTCACCTATTTGCATGTTTTGACTCTTAACACAAATTTTCATCCTATAATATAGTGAATTCTCAGTACAACTGACTTCCATTTAATAAACATATTTCAAATCCCAATCAAAATTCATATTATAATTTTTTAAATTTTTTTATGGTGAATATCTAAAACGAACATCAATCCCAAATACAATAAAAATAATAAAAACATGACATTAAATACTTCAGGAATTCACAGTGGTCACTACAATAAATTATTGTAATAATTTGTCAGCTACACATTCCATTTACTTTTTTAAAAAATCAGAAACAGTTGCTTCCATCCTCAGCTTCTGCACACTGCTGATGTCCTCTGGTGGCAAGCGGATGGATGATTTTTGAAATCAAATAATTTTTTAACGTAACTTCAAAATTTAACAATCTGTTCTTGAATTGCTGAATGAACAGTAATTCCCAAACCAACAAACTTCTTCATCAATTTTACTTTTCATCGATTTCATGTTTTTTGTTATAAAAATGTTCTACTACTGCTGACTTTTCAATTTGTCCAAATTCGATGAGCCAAAAATGTTCGTTTTGTCTAATTTCTAAATATCTTTATGTTTTTCCAATATAAACTTTGTCACAATCCGTGCAATGTTAGTAAATTCCTGATCTAGCCTGATGATACTGTATTCTTACAATTAGCTTTAATTAGGGACTTAATGCTAATTTATTTTGTGGAGCCAAGATGATATTTACTTCTTGGATATATTTTTGGAAACTTTTTTGTACATCTAGCTGCACACAGTAACACAGAAAAGAGAAAATAGAGACCGAGAATATCTGCCATTATGTGATCCCAATCTGACTACTCTTCCACAGGTACCCAAGTTAAAAAGTGCAAAAGGGATGCGCCTGTTTTCTCCAATTACCCAATTTCGTATCATTATAGACCAGGCTCAATAAAAAAATTCTGATTATATAGGCAAATATGGATGATTTATTTTTTCAAACAAGTGACAAAGAGACCACTGAAGTACAATGTTCATACCACATAATTCTGATTCCTACTAACGGTTTAACATTACTACATTAGGTATTGAAGATTTTAAGAGATTAAAAGAGATTTTTACAGAAGAAAAACATACCAGGACTCATTGTGATGTATCCAGTATTTTCCATTGGGGATGATCCACAAGGACTATACATATCCATGTATGAACCCTGTACAACAGAAGAACATAAATCTTTAAATAGAAAAATATTAAACTATTTACTTGATGCCCAGAGAAATATATTGTTCATTCTTAGTACAAATACTTATATATTTGCAATAGTAAGTCATCGTAATTTAAATATTGTAAATTCAAATATTTCATTAGGCAATAATAATAAATTAGAAATCTCTGCAGTCTATAGATCATATGATTAGCTATTAGTGATTTTGTTTTCCAGCTAAAGAAATATTTAAAAAGTAAAAATCTTTAATCCTTGGTGACTGACACAAATTTACTTGAAAATGATAATTCAGAAGAATTTTTTAATAACTTCCTGGAAAATGGATGCACTCCTTGTTTTCAGTCTATTATACGCCTAATGACAATGACTGTATTCTGTATAGATAATATTTTTATCGAAATGGATTCAATTAATACAAAGGCAATAAAACTTAAATATTATTTAATGATCAATATCCTTTATTTTTACAACTTGATATGATTAGAGAGCATAAAACCAAAGTAGCTCATAGTCATATCAACATGGAAAATTAAGCAGAATTTCTAGAAGTAAAACACTCTTAGATCTGAATGGATTACTTAGGCAGTAATTAACTCTAATAAACCAATAAATGGGTAAAAGTAAAAAAACAAACAAACAAAAGATATATATTAGATGCTAACAACATAATAACAACAACCAATGACCCAATAAAAATATCAAACCACATGAATAATTATTTTTGTGCATTTAGAACATAGTATTAAAAATCCAATTCTCCACATCACCTTCCACCTTTGAATCCTGCTTCTATTTTTCTATTTCCTGCAAATAGTTTTGAGATTGCTACCCTTATAAAAAAATATGAAATTGAAATGTGGTGGAGTAGATGGCATTAATACCAAGACATTATTGGTCTTATCATATCATTTAATGGAACCTTTAGTCCACATAATCAACTTGTGTATTCCAAATGTTTTGCCCAATACATTAAAAATAGCACAGATTAAACCAATTTATAAAAATAAAGAGAAATCATTGCAGAGTAAGTACAGACCTATCTCACTTGTCTTGAATTTGGCCAAAATCTATGAAAGAATAATTTTCAATAAATTTCTTGAATTTATAAAAAAACATTATATCTAATAAGCAGTGTTTTATTAAAATTATTGGTACAAATAATCTGCTAAATGATACATATGAAAATTTGGATAAAAGTAACAAAATACTAATAACTTTCCTTGATTTGGCTAAAGCTTTCAACACCAACCATTATATACTTCTAGCCAAATTGTACAACTATGGAATAAGAGGTTGCGCTTATGATCTTATACGTAACTACTTATCAAATAGATAGTAGAAAGTTTATGTGTATGGTATAAAAAATGATTTTTTAATTGTTAATACTGGAATTCCTCAGGGCACCATTTAAGGTTCATTTGCTATTTGTATTGAATGTCAACATCTTCTGACTGATTTCCCTATGAGTTTAGAGTTTCTTTTGCTGATGATACAGCAGTTATTGCAGTAAATAAAAAATGGCCAGTAGCTGAAATTTAGGTCAACAAATTCCTCTCTACCGTATCAAACTACTTCTCTACATAATGTAATCTGGTAATAAATAAATGAATGAGTGAATCAATAAATAAATTGCAATAATCAAAGTAACTTCCTGACATTTATTTCACTTTTCGACATATCACCCTGTACATACAGACACTTATCCCATCTTAGATATAATATTGGTTCTAAACTGATTGTCTTGATATATTTATACTTGAAGGACAATAATTATGTGAATATTATTATAGACAATCAATTTTTAATGTAATAGTTTATTAGTATTCACTAATAAATGGCCAACGCTTCGATGCTAGTTTGACATCATCTTCAGAATCACTGCTGTATTTTTTGAAATGTTCCAATTATTCAAAAATTGATACCCATAAAATTTTCTTTTTAAAACCATTAAAAACATCACTTCTTGTAAGAATAAAATAGTGAAACAAGTTCACCATTGTCTAGAGCCTTCCTTCATAGAGGCATGTATTAGTGAATACTAATAAAGTATTACAATAAAAATTGATTGTCTATAATAATCCACATAATTATTGTCCTTCAAGTATAAACTTATCCCATCTCTTTAAAAGTCCTTGAAAGCCATTGGCAAAGAAGTCGTTTGGTTGCTGTTGCAGCCAACAAGTAACCTCTTGGATTAAGGCATCATCAGTTTAACAATCATTTGGGTGGCCATCATTTTGAGAGGCCCAAACAGATGAAAATCACACGCCAGTCATAACGAATGATTTATTCCACATGCACCTCTGATGCTTTGCCTTCCCATATTAAACTTCTGCATCCAATTGAACACAGCTTTCTGTGAGAAACAGTTGTCACCATACACGGGATGCATTTCACGATGCACCTCTTCTGTGGATAGTACTTTGGCCCACAAAACTTCACAACTGCACACTGGGCTTTTTTTGTGTATACTCATGCAACACAACTACCATCATGCACTGGCTGCCTCTGTACCAACGAGATGTCATACAGCCAATATCACAAGCAAACATATGCTGCCATCTGCTGGCAAAATATGTGCTCATAATTTAAAACGGCCTAAGGGAAACAAACATTTGCGACTTGTATATTGACTTGCCCTCGTATATTTTGGTACTGTGAGAGAGTGAGAGTGAGTGAGAGATCAATTTAACATAATGTTGAGAGGATTTTTTTTTTTTAACACAGAAAAACTTGCCTGTGAAGGAGATCCTGAAACTTGTGACGATAGGCCTACACCACTACTACTAAGATTTGGAGATATTTTACGATGTGGAGCAGCAACAGGCGCCACTGCAGTAGTAGGCTGAATGGGTAAGGAGAGAGAAGCTTGATTCTGATTCATCTGAACATAATTCCCCTCAGAAGTGCCTAAAACAAAGAAGGGAGAAAAATTACTGATAAAACTCAGAACTTTTTTTAAAAGTTCAGTAAGTAGAACACCATTCAAACATTACACAGGAAAATAGTATAAGTAATAGTATAAATAAAACTGTAAATAACCAGTTCCTCTAGAAGTAGCAAATGAATGAGTTGGAAACTATTTTTTATATTTGTGTATGTTTATTTGAGAATAATCAACAGGCTTGAGAGCCCTTTACAAAACTCAATATGAAGTATGTAAGATCACATAATATTATGCTGATGAAGTTATAACCAGAACATAACGCACATAAAAAAGAAAAGTAATAGAGATTGAGTACATTAATTAGGAATGCATGCAAAAATAAAATTAATACGACTTAGGAAAAAATTACTTAATTTTTCTAGTGAAAGTACATAAAGTTATCTTCTAATCTNAAAGCCCCAAAAAAAAAAAAAAAAAAAAAAAAAAAAAAAAAAATTATCACATAGAAGTTATTTCAGTTCTGTATTAGTCTTGTACTGGTATAATAATAATAATAATTAATAATAATAATAATTAATAATAATAATAATAATAGAGTTGGAAACTAAAGAATTGCAAGCTAACTCTTGTAGTAATTTATCATGGCTTAAATAATATACAATATCTTTATATGGAAACATTAGAAATGATTGAACAATTAATTTTACCATAAAATACATTTCTTAACAAAGGTCATATTGTGAATTTTGTGAATAGAGTTTACTGAATCGATATTAAACTTAGTTAAGATAGATGAATCATCGTGATCAAAATATGACATGGAGTGTCAAATCAAGCAGCAAGAACACGAAATAGTTTATGTAGCACAGATTCTAGTTTTGCAATATCTTTTTGTAAATAATGTGACCAAATTTGATTCCTGTATGCCATAATTGAGAGAACCAATGATTTATGTCAATAAATCATTATCAGTTTTTTTGAAGCGTCTATCTGTTCTATGTGCAAAAGCTCAGGTTTTTCTAGCTTTAGGCGCAACATATTCAATGTGTTCATTACAGCATAAAGAAATATCTACAATAATATCAAGATATTTGATACTGTTGACACAATCAATGTATTATCGATAACATAGTAAGATTATTATTATCGGGTTAAGATTTTTATTACATTATAATAAAATTATATACATTAAAATAAAATACTGAAACATGATTCAGTTCCAATGGAAGAAGTAAATGGAAAGAATTGGACTATTTCAGACATTGATAAAAGTTGAATAACGCAGCACTAAAACAAAAAGAGAAGAATACAGAAGAATTCGGCTTTTGTTTATCCGGTATTCACATTTTAGGGTCAATCCATATGAAATCGACCTGTATAAAAAACAAGTGAACTGCCAAAGTTGTACAAGCACATGTAGTGACTATTTGTACTATTCAGAGGTTTGCAGAAAACTCTGTAGCTCTCTTAAAATGGTAGCAAATAACATATGATGGAAAATAGCAAAAACTAGAATAAATAATGAAATCGACACAATTTCTAGTCTTATTTATGCCCTTTGGTTTAGTTTCTGTTCCATTGTAATATTTTAACGAGATACAGAGTTTACACCAAACTTCTGGAATGTACCTAGTTGCAACATGCATTCATATATATAATGGCTTTCTGAAAATTAATAGTCTAAATTAATAAATACCAGTTTTCAACTCTCAAAATAGAGTTGAACTAAGGGTAAAAATATAAAAAATTAATAAGGGTACCATTTCACAAGAATGACCCTCAGCTGACCACCAGTGTTACACACTAAACCAAAAACATTTGCTTCACAACATAACAAAGTATTGGGTTACAAATTGGGTCACAACATTTTTTCACATTGTGGACCCGCCTCTTTCATGTTAAAGCAATGCTGAGCCTGTGCACCTGATGACAATGAAATTGAAAACTGACTCATTTCATAAGTCTCTCTGACATTTGGATAGGGTCAACTTAGGGAGGATATTGGTAAGTTAAATATCAGCCAAGGGTGATGTTTAGAAGTTAGGAGTATACATACGTACAGTGCATGTGCAGACTGCACCATACTTTTCAAGACAGGAAATGGAAAGAGACTTTCTCATTAGACAGTCCCTGGATTTTGTCCATGACCACCATTGGTCTATTTCATATGGATCAATCTTTTACAGTAAATTACACCACATTTCTTCTATCTTTTATTCTCCTATATTTATAATTTCACTTCATTAAAATTCTCTCAATTTACACTATCTGAAGCATGTGACGGAATTCCTTGAAGTGCCTTGATACCTTTGGTAATAACATATCATATGCTCCATCAGTAAAATGAATGAAAGATTAAAAATACAGTAGATGTACTGTACAGAAAATTCATTTTTGATTTTAGAATTTATTACTTTAGATGTACTGCAATTTAATACACACACAAAATATATAAATAACAATATACATCAGATGACGCATGTACATCTTTTTTCTAAAACGTATCTTTCAGTAAACATCCCTTTTTTTGGTATCGCCAAAATCACTAAAAAAAGTAACCATAACAAGAATAATTTTCTTGACTGTGGATTTAGCATGTTCCTAAAATTTAACAAACACAATTTCATTTATAATTTCCCTGAAAATACAAATTAATTTCAAATTATCCTCAATTCTTAAACAGTCTAGCAGAATGAGAGAGCATTGAAAGTCAAAAGATAGGACAAATACCCCATATGTTTCAAGACTTTGTTCATGCAGACAAATGTTACAGGAAGGAGAGTTGCAGATGAATGTTACATACAGGTTTTTGACAAGTATTGTACAGGAAGTTGGAACATTTATCCTCCATTAGTGATTTTCCTTTGTATCTTTAAGAACTCTGTTTAAAAGAAAGTGTAAAAGAACTGTTTCATGTAACCCCACATCTCGTTTATTATTAATTAATAAACATTGAAATTAATGCAAACATTTCTATTGCTGACCACAAAAATGTTCTTGCGGATGACCGGTAGAGGACTGTTGATTTAGGTAAAAAAAAAATGTTCAAGTCACTAGTAGTACTAATTCATTTGTTTTAGTCATTAGTATTCATGTATTTAATATGAGCCTACATTTTTGTAACATTACCAAAAGTTTTAGTAGCAAGGCTACAGAAAAACTATTTTAAACACTATCTAAATCAACTATATACTTTATTTAGATTAATTTTGTAAAACAGTATACTTAAAAATAACTTTCAATTCAGTTTTTCATAACAAGTTCTTATCTGTAAAAGTAACTTTATTTTCTTATTTTTTTATAATGGTACCTTACAATAAAAGACTGAAAATTTCTCCATGTATCTCATAGCTTTATTTGAACAGAATGTATTCCCCTTTTCTCATTACACTCCAAAACAATCTGTCCTTATTGCTAGTTGCATAAAAGGCATTTCTCTGAAACCCATTTTTTGAGTTTCATGAAATGCAGAGTGCACAATATCCCTATGTATTTAAATGAAATTAGTTTCATGCATCATGAGTTTTAAATTTCATGAAATGCTTTTCATCAATTCCTCTTGTGGTATTAATGTAGCACTGGAGACAATTTCACATTTATTAGGATCCCTATGCTGTTATGAGGAGAAACATTAATCTTGTGGAATTTATGGTTCTCATCTAATCCAGGGGTACAATAATTCGAGGAATGCAGAATACAAGTATCATTTTCAATAACTTCATAATAAAATAAATTACTATTTCTGAACCTATTAGGTTGTTTCTAGAAAGGTGTATTTACTCACCTCCACTTCCAGGTCCAGGCCAATGTGAATATTCTACTTCTTCCATAATTGCAGGTTCATCAGGAGTGCCTAAAGATGTGCCATACCTTCCCATCCCCACTATGCCCTCTTCATTCCAGTTCTCTCCAGGTTCATCAATACTCAAGGAAGAACCAGCTGAATCCGTGGAGCATGCCCCAGAGGCTGGACTATAATAAAACAGAAAATTTTATATATTCAGAAGAACACTTGAGCCTCTTGTTAAGTTTCCTCCAAACAATGATTTCCTCAAAACGCAAACTAGTAAAGTCCCAAACACAAGTGTCCATATAAACAATAATTAAGTTTCCTCCATATATTGTCACAAACATGAATAATTATACAAATGCTAGTGGGTCATTCCATCTATAATCGAACTGAATTGGCCCGACCATCTCAGATTCAATTGTTGTATGTTGAAATCTCGTTATTTTCTTATGAATAACTAGAAAATAACGTTTGTATTCACGGTTCCTAACTAAAATACGTTTAAACATTAAGAGGTCCTTTTTAGAGGGTTGAAAGAATAGACTCCGAAAACTTACCATAAAATTGTATTTTCTTAATACAAACTTTTTTTTTTGTTATTTACTGATGTTTTGTATTTTTGGGGATGTTTTGCATACATAAAAACTGGTAAATGACCAATATATTCGCCAGTAATGTGCTAAATGCTATAAATTCTGTGAAATTAAAAAAAAATTGATTTCTCGAAAACATCACTACTGGTTTCTTTGAAATTTGTAGAAAATAATGACAAGGTGTATCTAAAACGTATCAAAAAATCAGAGATGCGTTTTTCAAATTTTTCAAGTTATTGCAATTTTTATTCAATTGATTAATTTTTAACAATTTTCATTTCAAAGAGCAGTTTTTTTTATATTTAGATTAAAGAGATAAAATATGAACAAAATGTTACAGCACAATGGGTTTCCAATCTACTGACTTTTTTAATTAATCATTCAAGTTTGTGAAGTCTCCTTAATCTGAAAATAAATCAAAAATAAATGAATTCATCGTTTATATATTATCAAGGTTTGTATTTCAAATTGATCGAATAATACCTGGTCTTGATTGATTCTTCCGAAGCTACATCATTGCCTGCCAGGCTTTGATCTTCTAGTACATCGAAAAGTAATTCATCTTCCGAAAAGGAATGAATTTTCATTGAAGCTGATACTTGGTCTTTCGGTACCCAGGAACAAAATTTTCTAATCCCCTTTATTGGTTCAGTAAATTTATATCTTTTATTTACATTTTTTAGCATTTGCCCCTATTTGCTCCCTCTCTGCATAACAAAATTGAATTCCTTTTATGTGTTTATCAGCCCAATCAAACAATTGTACTAGAGATTGAATTTGGTCATTATATGGCATTTGAGGACTCGCATGGGTTGCTGATCGTTTCACAGTTCCTCCAAGGCCATTGTAGATTGTGACAAAGCAACATCTTGAACGTAATTAGCATAAAAAATATTACATTACTACCGTTCTGGGATAATGTATGTCGTTAGTTTGAAACAATTAGAGAGGCATTCAACATATCACAATATATGACATTGATTTCAATTAATTAATAATTGAATACAAATTGCAAATTTTTGAAAAAATCTAAAAACACATCCCTGATTTTATGTTTTAGATACACCTTCTTTCATTATTTACTCCAAATTTCAAAGAAATCTGTGATGGTGTTTTTTTAGAAATTATTTTTTAAAATATTCATTCAAAGCCTTTATAGTATTTAGCGCATAACTGATGAATATATTGGTCATTTTCCGGTTGTCATTCATGCAAAACATCCCAACAAATACAAAACATCAGTAAATAAGAAGAAAAAGCACGTCTTATTACAAAATACAATTTTATAATCGGCCAATTCAGTCTGATTAAAGATGTAGCAATTATTGATATTGAGTATAATAATATCTGGAAAGTTCTCACACTGAATATAGAAATATAATAAATTATAAATTTTAAGTACAATAAATTGCAGAGAAGTAATTTATATGCAACTATTAATATAATATTTTATTATTTTTGTCTTGGCAATAAAATTTAAGTTAAAGAAAATTTCATAAAGAAACATTAAAATAACAGAAGACAGTGGCCAGAATAAAAGGAACAATAGAGGATTAAATTTAAGAAATAACCCCCAAGGCAAAATAGAAGGGTTGCATAAAGTGTTGTCATACCATATTTCCCTGAATATTGTTTGTTGTAAATGAATTGAGGGAAGAGATGATGACGATGATGATGATAAACTTATGGTGAAATAGAAGGTAGGGGAAATGGGAGTATCTTGAGAAAACCTGCCACAGACCAGCTTTGTTCACCACAGCAAATTCTACTTGGATCAGTCAGAATTTGAACCAGCATCACCAGAGGTAGAAAGTGAGAGCACTATGTATCCCACTTATTTCAATCATTAAAAAGTACTAGAGCTCAATTAGGCAGATTTGAAGAGTTTCCAGAAACCCATTTCTCTGAGGTTCTCTTATGTGGGGGCTGGAATTTACAGTGGAAAAATATGTTTTGTCTGCTATAAACAGTAATCTCTAACAAACAACTATCTTATAATCAGGAAATAAATGCATTGTTTCAACAAATTTGGTTTCAGAACCTCTGGTATTGTCCACTATAAGCAGGAATCACTTATATATTTCAATGGCAACTCCGAATGTGCCTCTACATAGCAGTCAGTACCGTAACAGGGTGCCCTGTTAAGAACCTCACCAGAGGTACTGGGACAGGACCTGGAGTGCTATGAGTCATGAGATGAAGTGATTGAGTACTCCATCACATTAAACTTGACAACATATTTTATTTTTCTCCAGGATAATTACCTTAAGACAAGTGTTTGCTTTAGTGCATTAGGGGGTGTCTTTTGATAACTATCATGTAACAGGAAAACTTTATTTTATCTAACTTTTGTATAAGTGTTTTAATGTTAATATTAAAGCTCCTTCTTTGTGGATACATTAAATACAATTAGATAAGTAAGAAGGTGTTAAGGCAAGAGCTAAAAAATATAAAACTTACATATATCAGTTTCCATAACGGGCTTGATTAAATAACCTAATGTCCATAAGCGCATGAGTAAATAACTAATGGAAACTGCAAATCTGGATAATTTGGCTCTGGTAACATTTAATATAATGAAATATGTACACAGACTTTTTGCAACCATCCTAATACAATATAAATATACAAAGTTTAGTTTCACTTGTTGAAAATCAATTTTCCACTTATAAGAAAGTAATTTCTGTTCCCTGGTGTCTCTTATGAATTAAAGGGTTTCACTGTAAATAACAGGCTCACGGTATTTACTAAATGAGCCTTTCTTAACCATAAAGAAAATTAATCATAAAGAACAAAATATTGGCTATCCTGCTCCTACGTGGCATAAGGTGTCCTTGTGACTGTTGTTCCCTATTTATATGTTCTTCATTATATTAATGCTAATTACAGAAAGGCATGTCCTCATTTACTAATTTTACAGCAGACAAAGGTTACATAAACCAGTGAACAATATTGAAGGCATTGCTATCAAGTGTAGGAGCAAGGAGCAAAGTGCTTTAGTGCATTTAATTTTGCTTTCCATGGTAAATGATTAATTGAACCACTAAAAAAAAAGAGAAAAATTTGATTAAGCCACAACCAGTTTGTTCAAATAATCATACATGGCTGAGGATGCAAGTAAAAAGCATGCATTTTTGTGAAGTTGTATGGGAAAAGCATAATTTAGTAAGCATAATACATTTATATATAATTTATATGTAATAATGCATCTTTAAAAAAAGGTTACTTTTTTAATTTTACCCCCAAAATAATAATAAATATGCAGTAATATGTAGAAGGAGTAAATTATATCTACAGTTGAGTCTAATTAAGGAATTAATATGAAAAATATAATATGGGAATTCCAACCTTAATTTAATAAAATTCAAAATTGACCTGTAAAAATCTTTCATGTACACATTCAAAGAAAAAAAACTGCAAATTCAATTTATTTCTTTTTGCCAACATATTATATTGGTAAACACATGCAATTTGTTTTATTTTATTAGAAAATGAGTCAGAGGTTTCCAAGTTGTGTTCAAGACAGATACTGAATCATATCTGTTAAACCAATTGAAGTGAAGTAGAGTTTTATAACACCTTGGTACAATAGCCTCCAAAAACATACCAAAATAAATTTGTTGCTAACAACACATCGCAAAATATAATTTCAATATCTTACCTAACTGGACTAGAGCCAACAGGAGGGGAATACGACACTCCACGAGTATACATTGAATGAGGTCGCACCATACCTCCATGCCCTGGCACCAAGTGTGAACCTCTTGGAGCAGGTGTAGGCAAGGCATGAGGTGGTGCCTGAGGGTGGCCCTCGCTGGTTGTGCGTGCACGAGAGGGCAAACTGTCACATCGCTCACGTCCTGCAGCTGTAGAACCTACAAAATGAACAAACATTTTATTTATTGTTAAGGAATTCCAGAATGGAGAGTTAACAACATAAAAAATTACGAGATTTTGAGACACACAGAATTATGTACTTTCTGTAACACATTTCCAGGAACTTTTCAGCTATAGTGAACCAAACTTGACAACCTTTATTAAGCAAACAATCTGCTGGTGGATAACTTGTATAATATATCCCCTTCAATTGAATTCAATCAAACAGAATTTAACTTGGGGCCACCACAGATAAATTATAATTTTAGTAAAGAGATCCTAAATGAAAAAACGAAGAGGTTCAGAAGACAAAAAGCTATAAGGGATCTGAGAAGTTCAGAAGTTAGGAAGAAAATTTGCAATTCCAAAAATGTATTTTTCAACCAAATTTTGAACATTAAATTTCAAAAAATTTATCAGAGCACAGAATTCAAATTATATCTTTGAATCCTTACAGTGTTAAGTTAACTATGGACAATTACAAAGTCAATGAATTCTCATTGCAAAAACAGAGTAATATTGAATGCAGGGATTATGAAAAATTGTGCCTCCGACAGACAACAAAGTAATTGGTACAAGGCAAAAAGAAAATGTTGGAAATATTAAATTCAAGCAAATAGCACATTTTTGGTATGGCAAAAAACAGCAAAAAAAGTAATTCAGGACATATAGAGAGAAAAAGTATTATCAAAAATTTATAAATAAAATGAGTAAACTTTGATGCTCTGCAAACAGATCTATAAATTGAAAAGATCTGCCAACACAGTAAACAATAGGGAAAAGATACCTCAAACCATGTTTTGGAAGGTATATCATTTTAGGGCAGTATAGTGTTTTAAATATCTTAAAATAAAGTACATCAAAATTTTACTGTTCATTTGTATAACTGTCCAAAATAACAATTTATATATTTTCTTGCAGGAAAAAAAGAAATGATTGAGGATTAATCTAAATTTGACAGAAATATTCCTAACTTCGAAAATGTTAAAATGAATTTATTATACTAAAATAAAACAAGACAAGTTCCCACAGACAAGTAACGATAATTTATAGCTAAATATTCATAAACAGAAGACATACAGGACAGAACAAACTAAGTAAAAAAACGACCCCCTACTTACATTTTATACTTTCCATGAAACCAGTTCCTATGCTTAAATTTCAAACTATCTTTGTAATACAAACTTAGCATTAGGTACAGAACCACAACATAATCCCGAAGTAGCATAAAGTAACAATACACAATTCCTTTCCTACAAGAGCAACTGCCTTTTTTATTAGGTGAGGTTTTTTACTGCAAACCTTGATTCATCCCATATACCTAAATACCAAAAAGAAAATTTTGTAAAAAGCTAAAAAAAAATAAAAAATAAAAAACTTTGGAAACATACTAAAACAATAACACATCCCATGAATGGACAAAAATGCTGTCTTTATCTCAAAAGTTACTGCAAAAATCTGATACTAGTACTACCCAATGTCCCAACATTAAAGCATTATTATGATTCACTAAGAATTTCAAGAATTATTATTGCTAATATCATTGTTCTTGAAGTAAAATCTTTATGGAAATGGAAAATCTTATGCCTTCAAATATCAAAGAAGAAAATCTAAAACAAAAGTATACAATTTTCCACTTCCTAAGTCATAACAAGGAAAAGATAAAAATTACATTTAAGCCATACCATGAACTAACTCTCTAAGACAAAATAACTCTGTAAGAAATTCTTCCAAAACATCACATAAATTCACAAGTTAACATGCACATTGGAACTAAAAAGTAGAGATTAATTAAAAACAATATTAACTGTGTACAGTAAGGTTGATTTGGGTAGTTGTATAACGAAGTCTGTTGTATTGCAACTTAAACATAATACTGATAAGAAATATTAACAAAATAAAGGAAATGGCCTTGTTACATCAGACAAGTTTACAAACATTTAACAGTCTTTTTAATACCGTAGTTGTTGAACTTCTAAAATGTTATATCAATGTTCGAAGATTAGACATTCTGTGAAGTTCAAAGATTATGAAAATGTAGTGATTATTGAGTGAACCAACTTGTCTGCTGTAATAAAATCATTTCTTTAGTTACATTTTAAGAATTATTTGTAGATGTTCCACCTATTATGGTAATAAACAAAATAATTCCAAAGCAATAAAAGGAACTCAAATACTGTTCAACACCATTACTTTCAGGGACACACTATAAAATGATTTCCACTTAATTACTTAAATTCACAGAAATAAAAATAAAGAAAGAATTCAAAGCATTCTGAGAAACGCACATAATATGAAAGAGACATTTGACAACAGACTTTGAAGAAAGCTAAATGGATAAGAAAATTATGGGTCCTGTAGTGTAAGTTGACGTACCCAACATGACCAAACCCAAGACAGAATTTCACACTTATTTTGTTCAACATGAATGAAAAGCAAAAAGTCCATAAAGCAGAGAGCAAAGACATTTAATTTTTACTCTCATTATACAAGGCATCCATAAACACATTGAGAAAAATCTGAAATTGTATAAAAGATTGAAAGTTCAAAATTAAATGCCTCTGCTTTTATAAACAGGAGAGGTAAGATCTTTACTGCACAGAATTTCTGGATGCACCAGCAGTAAATATTAAAGAACAAACAATATTCCACCACATACCCACCATTTCACCAATTACTAAACAAATCCATGTATACAAATTTCACAATTGCACAAACTATTATATATTTCAACCACTGATACAAGGGGATGATAATATCTTTCTGTTAAAAGATAAAGAGTCCCAAGTCCATCTGGAGAAAAGTTGACTTAATTAATTGTAATCAAAGTCTTTCATTCAAAATGGAAGAGATATTCCACAGTCAGTCAGAATATTTATTGCCTTTAAATACATAATATTTCACAGTAATTTTAGTACAATAAACAAGTAATGTTTGTTGGAACTGAATGAAAATACTTCATAACAAGAAAGACGTCGAGGTTGAAAATGCATTTAGCACTCACTGAACATACAGAAATTCCTCAGTTATCTTAAAAAAATGTTAAAGAGTTCAAACTACTTTATTCAATACTAGATGAAGTTAACAAATATAATGTAAAGCAAATAATCAATTTATTTTTCTTCCTTACTACAACCCAAGAATTAAAAGAAATACACCATAATAATTATGAAACCCTCCACCATATCTCATTCTACCTATTCATAACAGTACCTGCTGGAACACACAGCTTATTCTGCACAGCCTAATCCTAGTAGGGACTATTGTGTTGCAAGTGTGCAAGGATATAAGAATAACACAGGAGAGCAAGCAAAAGGAACACTGAGTATTGAAAAAACATCCAGTACAGGTGAAAATCAGATCCACAGTAAAAAAAATGGCCAACTGGAAGAAAACTCCATTACATGGATCCAGCAGAAGCCTTAGGTTGATGAGACACAAAGATACCTACTGCGACTAGACGTGGCGTTGGCACGTTTGCCCGCTGGCCGGCCTGTGCTGGCACGCCTACTGTCCCAGGAAGGGGGGACAGACGGTGCAGTGGCCATATGACAAGCCGATGTAGGCTCAGACAGCGGGAAGGAGTAGGTTCGTTGGTGCGTGGGGGCGCCCCAAGGTGCAGTGGTGGTAGTGGTTGAAGTGGTAGTGGTTGTGGTAGAGTTGTTGCCGGTTGCAGCGGTGCTCCCAGACCCGCCCACAGAGCTAACACACATTGCTGGAAACACCACAGTAGCACCATCATACTCACTGAGTGCATACAAGGCTAAAGTCCTTTTGAGGACAAGAAGCCTGGAGTGCACACCTACTCTCATACTTCAAAGGAAAGTCCACTCACATTCAGTTCCGCAACCAGATTATGTTCCTTATTAATAAAAAATCTACTGCCACTTAGGCCATTAACTAGCACAATCAGTGCCAGGTCTACAGCAACTGATGGAAGTAAAGATAATTTTTGGGTTTTCTCTGTACTTTCTGTCTACATGAGTTGAGAGAGAATTAAATGATTTCTCAATAAACAAGCCAATAAAAAATAAAAAAACAAAAATCAAGAAACTTAGTATGAAAACAAAGAATAAAGGTGAAGAAACAAAAGGTAATACAAGAGATAATTAAGTGTTAGATATAAGAATTATTTTTAACTTATAAATCCTCTCAAACATGAATCTCACCAATTGAAACAAGAACACCAAAAAGATTTTGAATATGAGTGAGCTTTTAACCCTGCAGTGGTCGTGCAGATGTCAATACACGTCCATGTGAAGTAATCAGGTTTCTTTTCTGATTGTTTTCATGGCAATAGAGCTTGGTTCAGATTAGTTAGACATGCATTACAACACCTCAATGGTTGTCTCGCCTCTATCCTGAGCGGTTTTCTTGGAATTCTGCAATAATGAGAGCTGGATGACACATGTCATCCACTCTTTTTCTGTAAGTACTTAAATATTATTGCTAAGTGTATTTTATTAACCACTTAGGTATAAAAATATTGAATTTATAGATTGAAAGCAGTTATTTCGGTGGTCATACTTAAAAAGTATCCAGAAATATTCATTAATACTACTACTTTAAAAATGGATGACATCCATGCAATCTGAGAAACTCCATTTGGAAGTGACCAAATCCGTCAGCACTTTTGATTGTTGAAAAATTGAGCAGTTTGTGTATAAAAAAATCAATTTGAGATATTTTTATGATTCTTATTAATTCAACAACACTAAAATATGGTCACTTTTTTTCACTATTATTTCTACTTTTTAAGTGGACAATGAGCATCAGCACCACTGCCTCTCACGGATTCATGGCCGCAATCACTGCAGTGTGAAGAGGTTACAAGCAAGCATTCCACCCACCATCACCTAAAACCAACACCACAAGGACCTAGTTTATGCATGCAACCTATTTCTGTCATTACTAGCAATTTTAACACTTTTTTTCTTTCATACTTAGTTAACTTTAAATTCAAGTTGTGATATTGCATTTATAACATAACAAAAACATTTGAAGAAATTAAAACTATGCTAACAAATAAATGACAAAAAAGAATAAAAAACAAATACAAGTAATATGAAATAATTGTCATTGGTTCATCTGAAAGATGTATTACAAGAATTACAGACAGAAGGAGGTGAAAAGGTTTTTACTGGTTCAGCAAAAATATAAAAACATCAAGTGATACAAATAACATTATAGTACATTCCAAAAAAACATTTTTTTTCTCATTCCTCTAATTAGGATTACACCAACTGAGCAAGTAATGGCAAAATCCCATTCTGGTAATGTCACAAGTGAACAAAAATTTAATTAAGTTTTATAAATAAAGATTATTATCACAATTGTTTTAAAAATCTCACAAATCTGTTACTTTCAAATATATGTACATTCTCATAAAACCATTAAATGAAAATAAAGCAAACAAGAATAACTAGAATAAATCGTGATATATAAAATGCTGGCCATACTCTTTAAAATAAAATAATTTTTATATTTTTTCATGTTTTTAATATGCAGCATCTCAGCACCAGATTTACAAATGTCTAGGAGGGCACACCTAGACAATTCAAAATCACATTGCAATGATTGATTGGCTATGGTATGGACATGCAGTAGTGTACACAGATAACAGGAAACAAAAGGACTCCGTGAAAGTAAACATGCTGTTTAAGCTACCTACATCAATAAAAGTAACATGGTCAACAGTAACTAAGATCAACTACATACTAGGTGAAAGCTGGTGTCCGAATTGTCATCCTGTGTCGACATCCGTCATGTTGACATTGTCAAGCTGTGATGTAGGTCTCACATCTTCAACACATATAAGTCCATTGTCGAAGACTCCAGCAGCTACTGTCAGGGTCGTTGCATGGGTTGTAAACTCTCACAGCGAGATTTAACCAAACATACTTCCAAATGTATTGTAACCGGCACCATAAAAGAATGCCCATAAACCTGACTTCACCATATTCAGTGGAATTATTTTTGACTTTTCCTTTCTTATGTAATAAACTTCCAGACAAAAAAAATTTTGAAAGACAGAATCTCCCAAATTCCTCATACTTTGTTTATTTTCATCGTTTTTTCAAGCCAAGGCTCCCAGGTGAACATTCTGTTTGCCCTGTCTGTGTTATGATTAATGATAAACTTGCTTCCATGTCCACACTGTGCGTTTCAAAGTAAACTTCCTTTATATGTGGAACACATAAGACAAATTAAGTGTCTTTGAGAGAACAATCGGTAGTCTACTTGGAGGTCAAGTCGAAGCATTCAGCAGTGTACTGTAAACAAATATACTGTAAGCAGTATATCATTTTAAAAATATTTGTTTTTGAAACATTGATACACTGGTGCATGGAATATATACTTATAAGAAACACAATTGAATACAGAAGCCTCCAAAATGAACATTTTATGTTCTTATTTTGGGTCTCATTATGTGTACGTATGATATCAATCCCAAATTGTCTCAATGTATCCTAAATCTCTAAGAAGATTATAAAGCTGGCACTAAGACGTCCTGTATAAACCCCAAAGGAGCACAATACTTTGATTTTACAAATTAAAAAAAATCTTTAAAATGTTTTCTTAGCTTATGAGATGAAGACAAACTTGGACTTGAAAGCACAGAGAGCAACACACTCGCATTTCTAGACTGTTGTTCTGGTCATTCCTTCAACTATGTCAATAATACTGTACACTAGTTCTACTACTGAAATCATATCCAAGTAATGGAATAGAGAAAAATTATTCACTTATTAACGATTACAGTAGCCCAAACATTTTAGACTCGCAGAGCCCTTTTTCTACAGATCTTCGAGATGCAGTCCTAAATGCTTGGGGTCTCTAAATGTAAACAATAGTACAGTAAAGTAAAACTTATAAATATATTTGTACATAGATTACTTTTCACATAATAGTACAACATAAATATGATTTTTTTTTGGGGGGGGGAGTAGGGGGGGGACTTTAGGGCTCATCAAGGTCATTAGAGCTCTTAATATTAAGTGGTGGAGATAAAGAAGGGCAGTTATAAAAATTACAGCTCTTGTTAAAGAGTTAATTGTTAGAAAAAAATATTTAAAAAAAATTCAATTTATGGCATAGTGAGTACACTTTAAAAACTCTTCTGGTATCTTCTATCTAGATAGTAATATTGAGTATTTTCTTGAATAGCAACATGGCATAACATAATTGTAATGTACTGTATTATAATTATAGTGATGCGTTTGCTAAATTTCCATGCCTGGAGGAAGATTGCTGAAGATTACTTATGCCGTCAAAAGTCAACTGTAACAATAAATGTGCAGTTGGCGTTGGCGAGACTAACAAAATTAGTTTCATTTATAATGTACTCATTTTGTTCTGTTCAAATTTTCAAATAAAATATTAAGTTTTTTTTGTCTTATACATAACATATATATGAACAAACATAAGATATGAAACTCACTTTTGTTTACCTTGGAGTAATCAGTTCATCAGAAATTGTACATGGGGGCAAGCTAATAAATAAAGATGTGTTTCCAGTTTGACCCACGAGTTTGTTTGGACAGTGAACATCAAACAGAACAAACAAGTGGTGATGATAAATCTCAGATATGTAGGACTATATTTGTCACAAGGACGGATGTCATGGACATTCAATAGACTTATAATGCTTCACGAACTAAAGGGAAGAAAAATAATTTCTGGCTTTTAAGATGTGCAGATTAAATTAATTGAATTCTCATAAAATCTATATTAAATCAATTCAGATAGAGAACATTGTCATAGAGAAGAAACAGATTGTTTTCAATAAGAGATTCAAGATGAAGATATTGTTGAACAAATTAATTCATGAGAACAAAATATGTATCAAACTACATTTGCATTTGCAACACACATCATGAAAGAATGAAATATTTCTTAAAAAGTTGTAAATTCTATCTCTGGGGCCTCACCTTCATCACATTAATTTAATTTTCCTTTCTCTCCTAGATGCATATCTCACATTTGATAATTCAGACTATATTATACAATTCATGAGTTGGGTCCACTCACATGCTCACCCACAAAGCATTAAAAAGAGATATGGGAAACTGAAGTGAACTTAAAACGTAAAAAGCCAGAAGCCATGCAAATAAAAACAAGCAGTTAACTCTTAGCACATGCAATACACCAAAAATTCACCAAAAACATAAAACACAACAATACAATTTATAATGTAAAAACAAACATTATTTGAATAGTACATTTGTCAGATGATTACAAATTAGAAATACTTCAGAAAGTTGCAATTTTGTCCAAAAAATTGTAAGAATTTCACCATTTTCAATATTTTATTACTACTTACAAATGCTTAATTTACACTATACCTCTACAGCCTTACTTGAAAGAAGATTGATTATCACACCTAGGTAGATAGTTTTGTAAGAAGCATTAAATGAGTTTTTAAAGGAAAAAAACAAAACAAATTTGAATATAAAATTATTTAAATGTATTGGATACCACTTGATAACAATAATATAACAACATTTTAATGCAAACTAGTTTGTAGTTAATAAAGAAACCTTTGGTTTTGAAACACATTGCTGATTTCACACAACATTATCAAAAGCATTTATACCTGTAGAAATACATGATAAGCTAAGATAGTAATTATAGTTTTTGAGATAATTAGAGCTCACTAATCATCACCTATAGGGCATATCTATATAAATGAACAATAAATTGAAAATGAGAGAAAAATTAATCAATGGATATTTCACTGTTGATAAAGAATTCCAACAAAAATACTATAAAAACAAATTAACACCAAAATAATTCTTGAATAAGAACAGTTTTTCCTACATCTAGACCATTACGAATTTGTAGTCTCACGGAGCAAGTAGTGATGATTCATGTAAAGGTAAAGATTAGGGAATATTACCTAGTAATGTTCATGGGAATATACTCAAAATTATAAACAACAAGAAGATATATTGATAAAGCAAGAATTTACTCAACAAAAAGTAGATACTGAAAATATGGGCAAATTTTCGATCTCTTGGCAGGATTAAAATTTGCATTCCCAGGCTTGCCAGGCATAGTACTTAGAAATGAAATATTCTCTGCTTTAATGTAACAGACTTTGTGTTTAATTAAACTTATCATTGGTGTAATCCACAAGAATCAATAAGAAAAATTTTCAGTCACTAATAGCTAAAGGTATTATATCCGCATTGACTGAAGTTAAGTTGCCAACTATTCACACAACTAGGAAATACTTACCGAAGTAGTTCTTATTAATGAATAATTATTTCTTCTGATTTTTACTATTGGACGAGGACAATTATTTTCTGATTTTTAAAATTTAGATTGTTCTTTGACTCTTCCTTTGAAAAGGTTGCATTGTCTTCTGTCACGTGATATGGCTGCCATTTCCGTTACAACAGTATTTCCACAGTTTCTGTTTAATTATTCATGTAAATGCCTTGTAAAGTATGAAAATCTTTGCATAAAACATCATTGTGTTCCTATTTCCACTCGCTATGTTTTAGTAGGTTTGTTTTTTCTATGTTAAATCGGTACTTTTGCCAGTATACATATTTTTAAAAAAAACAAGCCCGCAAGAGTTTCTTCAAATGAGCCCATAGTAATTGAAAGTCAAATAATTCAAAATTTTGTGCCATAAGGGTATGAAAATTCGTCACCACTGAATAGGGAATGGTTCAAACTATCATTAGAAAAAAATTTTGGAACTACTTATGCCCAGTCGCTCTGGCGGATATAATACCTTAATCTGTTATATAGCGTTTCCCAACATGTAAGGCGCACACACCATGAGGAGCATGGGAAGCTGCTACAGGGGTTAAAAAGCCTTACACAAATATCATGACGCTCTTAATTTCAACCCTTTACTTTATTTCAAGAATAAATAATTTTTTCCAACATATAATGGAATGTAGTTCCCCTCTCATTTAAGGAGGTGAAACTGTTAAAAAAAAAAAAATTGAATCGAGCAAAATCAAAGACTATATGAAGGGAAATGCTCATTCAAAATTGAATATAAATTGGTTGGCTTTGGATAGTACAATTGTGAGGATTATAAATAAAAAGCTATTTGACACAGTTTCACTTCTCCTCTCAACCTTGCCAGACCCACACGGACTTTAGCTCTACTTCAAACTATTGTGCCACTGCTATATTTCCAATGTGTTAAAGACTATCACTGTTTCTCATGAGAATATTGTAGTTAGATGATTGGCACAGTTAAGGCAATCGGGCAATCGGTCAATCCTAGACAACCAGGGTGGCTATAGATACTCCATTTCAAAATTTCCTGACTTTCCCTGACCAATGGATTAATTTTCCCTGACAATTACAGCACATTAACATGCACACAAAAATTACTTTAACAATTGAGAAACAAACATCCTAGTGGGTAAAATTTCATTAAAATAATGAAGTAATTTAATAAAAGGAAATTATCAGTAATCCTTAAATCACTCTTCAAAAGTGTGGTTTTGTCACTATAAAAAATAAAAAATAAGCACATGTATCAGAAATATAAATAAAACAAAGCTTGGCATTCGACTGACTAAACTGAGGCAGTTCGAGAATAGAAGGTTGTAGGAGGAATGGTGGAGTCATCATATTTGTGGTCAGAAAAACATAGTATCTGCTAAAAGGAGGAAATAAGAAATAACAGTTGTCCACTGTTCCATGCTCGAATAGCCCCCGCAAGAAGTTGCTATGATAATGACACATTCTATCACGACTACAGGTGAGTAATTTCAACTGCCTACGGAGCTGAATATGGAGATAACTTGGAACTGTCTCCCTGTCGTTTTGTTGCAAAGATACTAACAGTTTTGCTTGAAACACTCCCACTGCCGTGTCGAGTTCCCTTTGGAGTCGTCTTGCTGTCGAGTCATTGCAACAGTGCTCACACTTCCATACTTCTGTACACATTTGAAACTATAGTTAACAGTCCCATAAATTGCTGAAAAAATTATGAAATGCATGTATTCAGAAGTTCGACGAATCAAGTTTGGTTTGGCACGGAAATACCATCAAAGTTAGGCCAAACCCTGAAATCTTACACGATAATCAAAATAAATTATTGTGTCAAACTTAATGCACATGGAGCAAAAAAAATCACACTTGTTGCAATTCATCATTACAAATAATGGCGCTTGTTACAATAAAAGATTTCAGCGAAACTAAGTGCGACTGTCGCGAAAGATTCTGTTACAACAGCTCCGCAACTGTAACCGTCTGGCACACCTCCAATCACGTTCTATCAAGACCATTGCAAGAATCAACTGGTTACTTTCTCTATTAGTGAGGCAGCGCTTCCGCCTCTCAATGAAAGAACTTACGGGAGAGTTATTGGGTTGAGCAAATCACCTTAAATCTAATTAAAGAAAAAATAGTTTTATAGAATTTCGGGCGTACTTAATTCGACGACCTGTGCTATCGCATTTAAGTTGTCACCCTGAGCAGTGAGCAAATTCCCTGACTTACCCAGAAACAGAAAATTCCCAGACTTTTCCTGGTTTTCCCGGTCACTCGTCATCCTGACGACATAGGACTGGACCAGTTCAGTTTACAATTTGAATGTGCACAAAATCCTAGCATGGTCAGGAAACATGTGATGATTGACCGTCAAGATAGTGTTCAACATTTCTTATGATTTCAGTAGAATATTCTGAATAAAAGTTACTTCGATTGGTTACGTACGTTACATTACATGGCTTTGCGAACTAATGTTTATTCGTGAAACTTACATTGAGCAATTTTCCCTTCCTAAAAATAAAGTTGTGGACTATATTTGGGTATATACAGTGATTTTCATTATTAAGTATTTAGCCTTCATTAAATCGGCTATTTAGAACTTAGTAATATATTTTGGGTAAGTTTAAGTTTAATTTAAGTTTATAGTATAATTTTAATTAATTAATTATTCCTACTATTTAAGTTTATAGTATAATTTTAATTAATTAATTATTCCAGATAAATTATTCAGACAGTTAAAAACAAATAATTACTAAACTTCATACTATTTGAACATTAATAATTTTGTCAGGTGTGTATGTGTATGTGTATGTATACATACACGCACACACTAATTTACATATCTACATCTTCACACATGTTGATCATTCATATGAAAACGAGCTCCATAGTTTCAATACTGATAATATCACAGAGTAACAAAGCCTAATCAAATAACAAAATGTTTAAGACGGAATATTCATCTAATAATGTATTCTGCGCAAAAGTGGCACAGTCGGAGTTTGATTTAAAAATTTATTTATTTTATAAATAAGATGACTTTAAATTATTACCCAGACTTAAAATAAATCATTATATTTGACTAATTACTATCAATTAGTACATAAAACAGAAATGTTTCATCATTAAATTCATCTATGCAATCAAATGATTTTTATTACATGAAAATGTAAGTATTGTCCAAGTTGGCATTGCTACTCTACAACTCTGAATTTCACTTTACATGACAGTAAATAAATGTCTCATACTCTACGAAAATAATCAAAATTAAAACAATTTTTTATTTTGAGTGAAGATTTCAAAACTAACTTCAACAGAAATAATATTACTTTTACAAAAAAGTGTTACAAACCACCTTATTTACTCATATATTTACTTATATATTCTTGGTAGAAAGAAAATCTATAAGTAGGAGTGCATAAATTATGAGAAGTAATAAATCATTAATTCATTCATTTATGGTATTATCTGTATTTGCGCAGTTGGAATGGAAGTCCTGTTGCCGCCCACGGTGGTGTACCCTTAAATGCAAGGATCTTCCACATGTGCAGCCAGGGCACCAGTTACAAGACTATGCAATGGCAGAATGGTCCCAGTGCTTCAGGACCCGCCACTGGGCCAGGCAAATAGTGGATGATATACACCATTGCCAGGCAACAAGGTGTAAAAACAAGACAAATGGCAGACTCTACAGCAAACTTATGTAATCGAGATTAGCAAGCGCAAATTATGTGAAACTTTGATAATTCTAGAAAATAGTCATAAAATTAGGGTGAGTAAATTACATAAGTAAATACAGCATTTATGTTTAAAAAAATATTAATAGTAATAACTAATTAGCAAACAATTAATAATGGATGAATTGATATATTTAAAATGCTGTTCTGTGTTTGAAGATAATTAAGTGAAATTACTTTAAATTTGGAATTATGCCCATCTTTACACAAACTTTCATTTTCAGGAATATCAATCAATTTCAGACAAACCATAATAAAATAACAGACTTTGACAAATAATAGGATAACACGAACAGGGGGATTAGTACCTGACACGGAATGTCTTCTTTGGGATGGCCGAACAGCTGATGTAGGAACCGGAGGATGGTGAATTGGAGCCACACGGTGGTGAGTGTGATGGCAGTGGTAACTACCAGGCAGGCTACCGACGCAAACTGGAATCAGCAACCAACCAACAACTCCCAACACTTCACACTTAACAAACATGTCACAGCAGTAAAGCACACCATAATATTCAACTGCACACAAGCAGCAGGTAAGAATGACCAATAACACACAATAAAGCAAAAAGATAAATTAAGAAACAAACTCCAAAGCAAGCCCCTTAAACATAAATTTGTATGTTTTAGCATTTTTGAAATAAGGAAAAAGTTATTAATCAAGACACTTATTAAAAAATAAATCATTAAAATTTTTAAATACAATAACAGAACATACGACTATTTCTTCCACTACCTTTTAAGAAAACACCGTAATGTTTTTATTCTCCCCAATAAAAACAATCTGGTAGCAAATACACAAAAATGCATTCATATCAAACCAAACTCAGCTTTACATGTAACACATTAATGCATGCAATTTGTAGATTTTGACAATATATGTTTGGAGCATTGAGCTTAAATCCTGATTTGACACAGACAATCAGCCTGTTAACAAACACAGATTAGACATAAAAAATCTTCACTATGCATGTTGTTTGATTTTAGCCCTAGGATAATCTACAGTAGTACTTCATTCTTTTTCTTTGAAAATATTAACTGGTCCACTAGTACCACAAAAATTAAAAAATATGTCTTAACACTCTGCAACTAAACTAGGTGGCCTCCCTAGGACATGGGCATANGGGGGGGGGGGGGGGGGGGGGGGGGGGGGGGGGGGGGGGGAACCAGCACATATTAAGCAGTCAATTCCCCCACACTTCCAAATTGCACATATAGTATTCTCATTGTTGACTAACAATAATGAAGTTCATAAAATAATATTTTCATTCTGCTCAATATTCATGTAAGTTTTCTTTATCAGGTCATGTTCCTCCCACTTTAATTACTTCTGGTAGATCTGTTGTTATCATACCCTTCATCATTCAATTACCCAACAAATAGATTGTTGGGGATAAAATCTATATTAAAAATCCCAAACAATTAATCCTGACTTTTTCAAGCAACAAAGTTGTTGCTGTGGATAATTTCGGCTTCCTGTTTCAATATCTACAAAAATAAATAAATAAATAAATAAATTAACAAACCCTGATATTAAGCACATCAATTAAATTTCCTGCAATTTCCGTTAATACCCAAAGCAAAACAGTATTACAACACTGAAACTGAGGTCAGTCTTTTGTACATAAAGATAACTTTTTTCCAACTTTGCATGAAATGTTTAATATGGTAAATGACTTCGGCTTCTGCTTAAATTGAGTTTTTCTTCACTATTTTCATTACAAACAACAAAACTCGTTAATTTTTTAATCATTGGATTCTTCATTAAATTTGTGACTACAGTATTCGAAAAAAAATGATGTTGTTGTTATGAGGATCCTTGCCAAATGTTTTCAAAATATTTGACCCCACCTTAGCTTTTCCACAAGATGACATGTAACTTAAAATTATTGGTAAATGTCCAAATTTGTTAGGCTTCTCCAAATATGAAGATTTTATTCCTCAATGGAAAAAAGCAATAGGCCTCTTAAATGCTGTCCAAACAATCATTCCTTAAATGAGTGAAATTCAATTCTCGGCGAAACTGACACCACAACACACAAAAAAAAGTAACTGGAGAGAAAATATGATTTTGGCACTTAGACTCGCCATACAGAGTAATCCCACTGCTCACGAAACTTTTTGGTGGCAAATAGATTAAAGCTTCATTTTTGTTTCTTTCTAATAAGACTAATATTATCATAATATTGTAAATAAATGCAGCTTTTATATCACTCTAAAATAATAATGATCAACATGAAGGTAATTCAATAAAGTATTGTGTAGATAACACAAAATCATTAGTGTTTCAGTAATTAACAGTACTAAAATAATTAATTACTTTGTACTGTATTGTATTGTTTATACACACAAAAAGTAATTACTTATTTGGATAATCTAATTTTCTGCACACTCATTAATAAATGCAATAAATAATTTAATACTGGTGCATTCAAAAACTATTTTTTATATAAATATTATTGCACCATTCATTTAACAGGCTTGATGCAACTGACACATGAATGAAAAGAAAAAGAAGAAGAAGAGTTGGGCTCTAATGACCTCGATGTTGACGAGCCCTAAAGCCCAACCAAAAAAAAAAAGAGTACAAGTACAATATTGTACTAGATCCCCAATACAATATCGAGTGACTTGATAGACAGCAAAGAGAACGGAAGTGCAGTAGCCCACATGGTCGTTGAAGGCCATGTTTGCTGAGGTTGTGCAGGTGAGCGAGCAGTCACTCAGACAAAATAAAATAAAATAAAATATAAATTTTATCGTGATGAAAACTCATTTATTCGTACCACGGAATATTCCATATAATTTAAGGCAAGTGAGAGAGTTGACCGAGTTGACTTCTGGCAGAAACTATTGGCCTTGAAGTATAAGTGCGACTCTGGATTTGGACCTGTGTCTTTGATTTTTGACAGTTTATAAAGAGGTAAATGGAATAAAATAATTATTTCATTAAATTTTTCACATGTCGATAGCATGTCTCTGTTTAAGACTACTTATCATTGCGGTTGTAGCATTAAATCTTATAATTCCTAAAATCAACATTTCAGACACTTCCCTAATTTGTAACAGGAATTTCTCAATAATATAATTTTCAACAAGCCCATTGGAATCAATTCATGTGAAGAAGGCTACAAGTGTCTTCAGAAAATAAATATATGAAATTACATATCTTTGGCCAACACAATATAGTATTAAAAATAGCATATAAGAACAAAAACATCTACTAATATAGTAGTAAATTTACAGTGAGTAAATGACACTGAACAAAGGAAATCGATGGCATTGGAATTAAATTTTAACTGCCAACATACTCAAAGACTGTCAAAAAGTTCAGTTAATTTTAACATAAACTGTGTGTGTATGTACAAAAATGTACAGAAATTTATTAAATAAACTTATAGTTATAGTTTCCAAAAGAATTTATTTGAAAAACTGAAAAAAGTGAACATTTGTAAAAGGGTCAATGAGAGTAAACAGAAAATGTTGAGAAAAATATACCCTGGTAGTGCATGGCATCTGGTGTAGAAGGTGACACAGATGAATGCTCAGTATAAGGAGCTGCAGGTTGGATGCGATTGCACACCACGTTGGGATGTCCTGAACTTCTCGTAACTTCTTCTGAAATGCCACAAAAACAAATAATTAACAGACATAAGACCCTGAAAAGAGAAAGTGTCATTTAAAGAGCATGAACAAAATTACAAACCAATAACTAAAAATAATTCTGGATTAAAACACAGCAGAATCCCCCTATCACATTACTGTAATAAATCATTGCTTGAGGGTTGTTGTTTTGTTTTTTTCATATTAAAACGCTAGAGGGTTTTCCCAGAAACTTAATAGTAGTAATATTTGGGTGAGCGAGCTTCACTCTGATGGCTCACAAAATGGTCACACGATTTTCAATCAATTATTTTAAAAAATTTAATATAGTACCGACATATGACCACACATATCAGGATCTTGACAAAATGAATGTAAAAAATATTTTTTGTAAAGAGATTCAACCCATTGTTTACTTACTCAGTTCCACTGCTGTGTAACCATTAATATAACGAATGATAATTCCATACGTAACTATTTTGCTAATTTGGTAACTGCGCAATATACGTTGCCCATATATGATTTTGTGTGTGTGTGTGTGTCTGGGTTTAAGGAGTGAATCCTAATTTTAAGGAAATGACACTGTATTTACCCGGTAGAACACATACAGAGAGAGTATATAAAAAATAACCATTTGTTTTCAATTGTCTCAACGTCTCAAATATGTATGTACATGTGAGGTCCGGGTTCCATTCCCCACTGAGAAAGTTATATTTTCATTTATTTTTGTCAACATGATCTGCCTGATTATACTTTCCTTGTGTGTTTAACATTTTTATTATATTTCTTAAAAAACAACCTTTTTTCAATTAAAGAACAAATTTTAAGTCAGATCCCTCACAAAATGCCGGTTTAATCAACTTGGTGTGCTGTTGGTGGTGAATCTGAGTTTTTGAACTCTTAACAACAATCTGTAATGAATGTGCACGCTGTTCATCAAATACTGCAGTGCTTCTGCTGGAGCACCCATATATACTTTTGGTATGCGGATTTCTGGAAAACGTGAACTTTCACCAAATTGGTACCCAGCCCATTCGATTCCTGGGGTAAAACTCCCCTTTTATACCAATTTTTGCAAAAATTCTTAGAGCAGTTTCATAGATATACATCCACATAGATATACAACAACTGCTCATTTAAGAGATTAGATTAGTACTCATGGTGCTTGACATATAAAGTTTTTAAAATTAATATTTTACATTTTAAAGTATCTACATTTATGTATCATGCACCTACAATGTAATGACAAGGAAGGGACAGATGGATGGATGGACAGACAGACAGACCAACAGACACAGACAGAGAGTGCAAGAGATCAACAGAAGGTACTATGACATTATTTTCTTAATTATTTTAAATTACAATAGTAACTCGTAAAAGCATATCATACAGTCCTTGAAATTAATTTTCTTAACTTACTGAAGCAAAAGTCCCACCATAAAGTCAAATTCCTAAGTCGTGACCTCCTCTTGATAGACAAGGCTATCTCATTATGTGGTATATACTAGCTGATTACCCGGTGTTACCAAAAAATTTTTTACTCGTTAGACCAATGAACTCACTCACCAGAATCCTCACGGATCAAATTTTTGCTTCCAATGCACAATACAACTATGGCAACACTGTTGCACCATTTCATTAAAATGCTTATAAAATCTTAACCCTTACTAAATTTCATCACAATCATGATTAAGTAAAAAACAGGCAGACACCCTTTTCGTATTACGCATTTTTATATATATATTTTGTCAGAACCATTTGATATCAAAACAGGACTACGCCACGGTGATGGACTCTCACCACTACTGTTCAACTGTGCTCTGGAAATAGTAATGAGGGAATGGTTTAAGAAATGCCCCCCAAAATTTAAAATAGGCAGAGAAATAAAAACAAATTGCCTTGGTTTTGCCGATGATTTGGTATTACTAGCAAATGTCATAGATGAAGCAAAAACACAGATATCAAAATTTCAAGACGTTGCAAATAAAATTGGCCTCAAAATATAATTTGAAAAAACAAACATTTTGCCCCCATAACCAACATCATTAAAAGAAATAAGCATAGATAGTAATAGAGTCTAAATTGTAACCCAATTCAAGCACAGAGAGATAATAACAAATAACCTAAATGAAAAACCCTCAGTCCAAATAAGGACAAACAAACTAGTTAAAGCACAAAAATTAACGTGGGACATCTACAGAAAAAAATGCCTATCCACAAAGGCAAAAATTAAACATTACAATACAGTTATAAAACTGGAAGCCACTTATGCAGCAGTAACACTCTTCCACCTGAACGGACAATCAAAAACTGATAAATTACAGAAGATCAAAAGAAAAATTGGAAGAACCTGCAACAACAAAAATTATCAGAAAGACGGACAGTGGCGGATATTGCCCAACAAAGTTATGTACAAAGAATTGGAACCCATTACTGATACCATGTGTAAGAGGAGGCTCGGATTCTATGGACATATAATGAGAATGAAGGATTCGAGACTTCTGAAACAACTGGTACAGTACAATCTCAAGTCAAAAATACCACAACAGGGTGCAGGTGGATTAGAGAAGTCAGAGAGGATTTGAAGGAAATTGACCTTACACCAGAAGACACCATAGATAAGATTAAAATTAAAAAACAAAATCAAGAATATTCGCTTCACACTCACAAGAAACAAAGTCACAAACCGAATATTTTTAACACAAGAAAGATTTTGAAGATCAGAGCATATGAAAAAGTATTGGGAGGACCGCAAGGCCCAAACAGAGCTAGATAATGGAAGAAGAAGAAGAATATAGGGAAAGATGGCGACTGAAAGGGTTTAACTACGGAGGATACATATTCCTCTATATTTTAACCCTTTCAGTCACCATCTTTCCCTTTCCATAAAACCTTTTTAAATTATTTTCTATTTTAAATATTTTCCTCACATAACACTTCGCCACTACAGTTAACACACGAGACATTAACAAGCCGAATCACGAGTTCAGCGATGCCAAATCTGAATGGATTCTATGGAACTCAAAGATGTGGAAAATGAAAATATTGTTCTAGCAGATTTGACTACCACATTTCCTGTTGAACCTCCTTAATGCAGTGGAAGTGTTGTTAAAAATAAAACATATACTCCATTTTGGGTGCTGCAAAATCCTGATAACATGTTTGTCTTGGATGACCTGACATCATAATGCTGTTAATTTTAAAATATATACTGCTCACAATGCAGATATTATACATGAAGCGTATATATTCATGAAATTTCTCTAATGCTGTATGATGTATATTTTGACAGAGATAGTTAGAATGTAAGAGATACATAGCTGCAGAGACAATGCCACTCTGCGGCATCCAGTGGGAAAGCAAGAGTATACCTCTCAAGCTAACTTCACATATATTAACTTTACACAGAACTTTAATATGTATATTATAAATCATATATAAATAGAATTACTACACTTCATCTTAAACACAATGTCAAGATGCGGTATCTATACTATCATTTTTGTGGTTTTTTGTACATCTGGATTCAATTTTGTATAATCAGCTTCACATGATAGAGCATGCTTGGAACACACCACACCTTCAGATTCATTGTAGGAAATAGTTCATTCACTAATTTCTTATTTACGCACATGAATTTAAATACATTCCTAGAAGATAATATAATGAATACTATTACTATTATTAATATTTAGATACAACTCAAAAAACATTTACACTGTAACAATGTTCTGTTTGAAACAAGTTATTCCTTGCAATATAAAAAATATAGCTTTTTGTTTTCTTTGTACCAAGAATAAAAATACCACAATATATCTTGTATATAAAAATTCAGCCTGCATGTTTGTGTTCGCAAAACTCAGAAAGTACCCGATCAATTGACTTGAAATTTTGACACGTTGCATTCGAATACTCACATGTTTTTATATGCCTAATATATAGATGTCACACCTGTGACAGGTATAAACACATATTTTTGAATATATATGTAAGCAAAATGCCACTCACGAAATACCAGAAACTATAAAGCGTACAAACTGGAAATTTGACAGGTATTTTCCTCTTAGGGTGTAGACATCCAATAAGAAAGAATTTTACGAAAACCCACCCCTAATGGGGTAAAATGGGGTTTGGAATGTTTAATGAATGGATCCCACCATAAGTGCCTGGAGCAATTTCAACCAAACTTGATACACAGATGACTGACTATATGAAAACAACCACTGTGGAGGGTAAGACATCCCTTGCACTCGTATCGAGGGGGTGAGGACAACACATGTAAACAATGGAAAAATCCTATATTAGATACGAAACCATAAATATCGGTGCTGTTGAGATGGATAAGCGTTCCCAGTGCTTTGTAAGTAAACAATTAGTCCACACTGCAGATAATATACCCCTAGCATCCCTGGGGTAGGGGTAGGAATGAAGGGCAGTTAAACATAATGAGAAAACTGATATTAGCATTGAATAAATCATTTTTGGGACTGATGAAGTGAAGTGACACCCTCATTGGCAGATAAGTACACCATAACCCCTATAAGGAATAAACACCCTCTAGTGTTGAGAGTGAGGAGCGAGATGTAAAGATAATCAAAAGTGACCGATATTAGTGTTGAGTTCATAGTTTTCGAGGCAGCTGAAATTAGAAGTGACATTCACAAAGACATCAAAGTTCACAATCGGCCATGAAAAAAAGGGGATGCCATTAAACAAATATCGAATATGACATACTAGTGGTGAATCCATAATTTCCGGCATCACTGAGGTGATAGTTAAATTCCGATATCATGTAAGTCTGAACTCAACCCTCATGAAACAAACACACCACTAGCACCTCTTGGGTGAGGGGATGGAAATGGGTTTATGGGTAAAAAGAATTGAAAACTAATTTTGAAAAATAAAATATGAAAATTGAATTGGATCCATAGTATTAGGGTTGATGAGATTTTTAAACTACCAATGCCATTAAGTTTAAGTTGAGATTACATAGTATCCTTAGAGCTGGGGTGGGAAGGACAAGAGGTACAAATAATGTAAAAAGATCAATATTAGGGTCGAGTCCATGGTTTTTGTATATTCTCAGATGAATAATTGTGTTTCAAATGACATTATATTCCTACATTATGTACATTATGCACAACACCTATCAAAGTGAGAGTTGGGAAGAGTGTGGCACGAACAATTGAAAATGTCAGGTAAGAAAGGATTTTACAAAAATTCACCCTAAGGGGGTACAATAGGAAATTGGAGTTTTTTCTCAATTAAATGAGTGAAAATGAGGGGTCAATACACATCAATACTATCAAACCTCCACCATTAATGGATAACATTCTCACTGGATATCAATGTGAGAAAGAATAAAGTTACAGGCATATTACAAAATTCACGCAAGCAAATCCGTGGGTATTCAGCTAGTAAGTAATAGTATGTATGTATGTATGTATTTATGTATTTATTCCAGAAAAATTAAAGATACAATATAGTACCTGAACCTGCAGAGGATTAATAATCATCTGTGCACAGGTCTGGTGATAATTATAATTAAAGATTCACAAAATACATATCAATACAAAAAACAGAATTATACATACAAAGAAAATATGAGTAAATGTAAATAATAAAAAAATTAAAAATTGTAAAATTTCTTTTAATTTTAGTTCTTATGTCTTTGGTTGACAGACCTTTTAATGATTTAGGCAAACTATTGAAAACCACAACAGTATAGTATGAAAAAACTCTTTTCCCTACTTCAAGTTTACACAAGGGTAGTATTAAACTGCTGTTTCTTGTGACACTTTTGGAGGATGTATATTTTTTACTAAGTTTGGGGGTCAGGAAAGTGACTGATTCTAAATGATAAGATAAAAATATGCTGCAATATTCTTATCTTATCATATTATTTATTGCCATGAGGTCTGCTCTTCCACCAAACTGTGACTTGGGTCAGAGAAGTGGGAAGAACAGATGTTGGAATGCTAACATATTTATAGTTCCGAATTGTCATTTGTCTGGGAAACACCTTGTTTGGATGAGCAGGGTTAGATCCTGCGCTCTAGCACTTAGCAATATCGTGAGAGTTAAGATTCAACTGCTAAATCACTGCTATCGATAATGTACGTAAAATACAAGAGAAAAGTCGTACATGAAATGAATAAAATCATCAAGAAACAAGGAAGAAATACACATAACATGAAAGTGATAATAACAGTGATAAAAACGAGTCTCATTGGTTCTGGACGTAGAATCATGATTTTTATCTCAGAATTTTATTTTCAAATGACTGAGAGTTTAAACCCACTTTGAATTACATGAATTCTTTAAATTTAAGGACAATTTTTATTTGAGATATTGTGAAATGTGAATGGTCTTCCACTTCTTGAAATTTCTAAGGACATTACAAATTTACATACAAAACTAGAGGTATATAATGTGAATCTGAAGAGTTCTGTTCCAATGTGAATCTAAACTACACTCAGTTTTCAAGTTTCGTTACAATGTGCATGGGAAACAAAACAGACTTTAATATTTTAGTTTCAATGCAAATCCAAACTTAAAATAGTTGAAAGTTCTGTTCCAATTCTGATGGAAAGGAGACTGTGCTCCAAGTTTCATTTCAACATGGATTGAAACTAAATAAGAATATTGTTTCCCTTCTTGGAACAAAACAAAAATATGGTTTACATTCACAGTCCTGATAAAAAATAATTAAATAACTGATATGTTAACAAGAATGATTACTTGGAAAACTATCAGAAGCAACTGGGCCTCAAATTACAAAAGTGTTAAAACACTAATCATAAATGTAAATGAACTTATGAGTGTGTATAAAATATGAATAAATAAATAAATATACATAGGAAAAGAATGTGTCAAACACTACCAAACAAAGTGAGTTTAAAAGGAAGGAACAAAGCACTATCAAAAGCAAATTTAAATATGTTGATATTAAGGAATTCGATCTTGAACATCAACAAAAGAGAATGACAAATAGAAAGCTTTCAGATAAGCTGCAGAGATTACAAGAACTATTTGTTCAGATCCAATTCACAAAACAGAGTTTTTTTGTGGGGTTTTAAGGGCTCGTCAACAGCAAGGTCATTAGAGCCCATAGAAATATTCCATCAAGATTCTGTATTCTCATTTAAAATGTACAGAGGAATCATAATAAGTTACCTGACGTAGAGTAGTACGATGGTGCTTTCAGACCCAGGTGGCTTGTCTTGCGAGGGATCATCATAATAGGTTTTGATGCTTCAGCAACCGGAGAAGACCAAGTTCTAGGCCGAGGGCCATGTTCAACACCAGCATCTTTAGAACTATTGTTAGTCATGGCCCTGTATGGTATGGAATTCAAAACACAGAATTTTAATCAATAAAATAATTAATATTATTGTGTATAATTAATACCATTGGTGTGTGGTTCATCCACTGGAATAACGATACAACTGTAGAAAATTTAATTCTAACGGAGAAGCAAAAAAGATTCAGATTGTATTATAAAATCTTAACACATGAACAAAACTATCACAGCCAACAAATCTAACATCCTCCTACATGACTTACAAGAAAAATATGCATTCCTCATTGATTTCACTCACCCAGCAGACCAGTTTCAATAAAGCTAAATCAGAAAAATTATCTTATACCTGTCTTGCATAAAATACAAAGAAATATACACGCTTTATTCCATTGATATTATTCCTATAGCAAATGGTTTAGTCAATAAAAATCTAAAATGGTTCCTGGAATAAATAGGACAAAATTCAACAGAAATAATAAAAAAAATTGCAAAAATCTGTCATTTTGGAGACATGTAGAATTGAGCACACTATAAAATTGTGGAGATATATTGAACTTCAAAGATTAGCATGGAATGAGGTATGCTAAAATAGCCCCTCACTCAATATGTACCCAGTGTATATCTCCAAGAAAATGTTTTACAATGACAAAAAAAACAAAAAAAAACAATACAATCAGGTTGCTAATATCAGAAAATATGTGGGAAATATAGATTAGTAGAAGACACTTTCCTCTACTACAAGTACTTTCTAAAACCCGTTTCAGAGAACAAGGATAAAATGTATTATAATAAATCAATCCTCACCAACAAGACAGTTCAACACAGAAGACCAGATATAATTCTAATTGACAAACTCAAGAAAATCACTTATCATAGATACTGCAGTAACGAAAACTCACAACCTACAAAATTCAAAATACAAGAAAATTCAAAAATTACAAGTTTTGAAAAAAAAAATCTTTGCATATGGAATGCGTTTTTACATTTTCTTTTTTTGTTTGTTTGTTTGTGTGGGGTTTTAGGGCTCATTTTTACAGTCCCCATAGTCCTGTATACCTCTGGAGTCATTCCTCTCAATCTGCATCTGAGCGTCAATAAGCTTCAGCTTACAAAAATCATTTATATATTACAAAATGCAGTAATTCTTTACATGTATTTCAAAATAGTGATATCACTTGATGCGAGCATGCTTGGTATACCACGTACCCCACCTGAATCCAACAACAAGTTGTGAAAAAAGTAACAAAATAACAATAATTAGTTTATAAATACAAACTCTCTGAAGATAAAATCGCAGAAAGTGAAGCCTCAGTACAACGTTTTTCAAGTGACTATCAGATTAGAACACTGTATGAAGGAGACCTCTTTATAATGACTTTCAAGGGACCTGCAGATTGGAAGAGTATATACAGAAGCACTACAGAAACAAATTATTTTACAACTTTTCATTTAAAAATTAAGAACAAAAACAATATTTAATATTAAGTTAATTTATAAAAAACAATATTTAATATAACGTAGTTGTGGCACTTTAAAAACCTGGTGCACTTTTCGATAATTATAACAGTGCCAAACAATCAACTGAGAATATGTCACGGTTTTGAATTTAATGTCATGAGTGTGAAAGTCAGTCAAGAATGTGACCACATAAAACCTGAAATTGTAGAACATAGATAAATTCTCTAAATACAGAAAATTTCCTGCAATTGGTCCATTCCTCCAAATGCAATAAAAAGGAAAATAACTAGTAAGGGATTTCGAAACTAGTCTGCTACCAGATTTACTTGCATAATTTACACACACAAATTTTTAAGACTATTTTCTGGAATTTTGAAAGTTGTATAGGAACTTTTCACAATCATGAATTATGCAGGCAAATCTCAACTACAAAAGTTAGCTGAAAGTTAGCCTACTCAGTTGTCTTGTTCCTATGGCGTGTGCCATGATCTATGACTCGTGTGACTCAGCCTCCTATTCATCCTGCAACTGATCCACCTCTGTGATGACTTAAGAATTCAACAATTAACACCTGAAGCATTGGGATTATATATTGCAAAATCATACGATTTTCAACAATCAGTTTATTTAACACCACCTGATATATTAAAAGATTGACTCAATGAATCTCTAAACGTGATCAATACTGATCATATACAAATAAAATTATTGCGCACTGCAAAATGTAGAGAAAATAAAATGAACGAAATAACATCGTATTATAGAGTACCTGTCAATAAACTTTTACGAATTGGGTCAACTGAAAATGAAGGTCATGTTGAAGGTAAATTAATAGGAAATTTTCGTAAATTATGATATCCAATGTAATTTTAAAATTAATCAAATTTTACAATGAGAATTGTACACAATTCCAAGCATCAAGAATTGGAACTAGGTATGAATAAGTACATTTTTACAAAACAAGAAAACTTCTTGATATGTCATTATATGAATATTAATTTATGAATATGTTACTTTTATTGCAAATCAGTTACCAAAAGAAAGAGGACCAACTTAAGTTTAAAAGAATTAAAAGGTAAAAGATCTTTTCAACGGAAATTGAAGCATTGAAACTAATCATCTTATATATTTTCTGTAATACAGTTTTAAAAATCAAAGTATTTCTTTAATTCTTATATTTGTTTCAAAGTTGTCGTGAGTTAGCAAGGAAGTCTCATTCATGAAAAATCAAATTTTAGTAACTTTAAATTACTAAAACATTCAAAGTTGTGAATTGCCCACGCCAAAAAATTGTGGAATTCGAGTTCACTAGACCTACTTTAAGCCACCAAAATTTTGTTAAATTCTTAGATGGAGTATTTGAGAAATTATTTTTTGAAGAACTAATTAAATTTTGACGTTTTAGTTGAAATTTTAGACATATGTTGCCATTTTAAGTGTCTGTAGGTTACTTAAAGTGTCTACTATTGGCAGATTAAGTGGGTTTCAATTTATAAGGGGATTCATCAAAATTTTCACACTTTTTTAACTCGCGGCATTGGTGCTCTGTATGGGAGGGAATATCGACTCAATAGTAATTTAAACAAAAGAAGCTTAATAAAAACCCAATAAACATTTTTCCCTTCCTTCTATAACATTCTAAGCCCCCAGAAAAATTATTAGCAAAATCTGAATGGGCCGCGGAAATTTTAGGCCGATAATGGCTGGAATGACCCATATGGGGAATGTTATAAAGAGGTCTGACTATATTATGAGCCTCTGAGAACAGTACTCGTGAACTTTATTTGGATCAAGCGATCCTCACTAATATTAATTCACCACAATAGTCTAGACATAATATTATTTGATCAAATTAATAGAATACTTATTGAGATTAATATATATGCCGTAACTGATAACCCTCAATTTCGGGTAGATAAATCACATACAATTTGAAGAAAAGCGTTCAATAATTATCCAATGTCTATAAAGTAGAAACTCAGCAATCAGTGGAGATGATATTGTTGGTTAAACTAAGTACTAGATTTTAGGACCATTTTTCAATTGAAATATTCAATTCCGTTGGAACAATGGGCGGAATTAACAAAGCATGTTCACTGGAAATTTAAAAATTATTTGTTCGCAAGAAAATTACAAAACAGTGGACAGTTTTTCTACAAGATAACGGTTTTTATTTCAATACAGATCTAAAACAGGTTAGTTCAGTGTGTACTAATCATGAAAAAGTGTTTTTAACTTTCTATAAGCAAAGTGTGAAAAGTTTTTGTGATCCTGAAAAAACCAGCTTCATTGATTAAGAAATCATTGTGGACTATCACATATAACTTCGAAGTTAAACATAACGAAGAATTAAAGGAAATTAATCATCTTTTCAAGGAGCAATTTCCTGATTCAAGAGTTTCTTTTTCAAAATTTGCGCAATTGCGACCAAAACAATGCTTATTAGCTGATGCTGCAGGAACTCACTCAGAATGTGTTGTGCAATCCAGTAGAATTTCAAACTGATGTTAATGGGTACACAAGTAACACCTTTGACTGTTGGAGGTAAAAATTTACAAAATTACAAGTCAATTGACTTTTACTTATGAATAGAGTTCATAAGACGAATAATCATGAATTCTGAAAAACTACTTAAATCATGAAATATAATACCTCGATGTAATTGACTACATCTCTGTCAATTATGAAAGAAAATGGATGAAATTTTTACCAATGAAAATTCAATGCATTTGGGTATTTTTCAAATAACAATCACAAAAATCCATGATATTGTATTTTTGAAAATTAATTTTGAAAAAAAAGTAGCATTTTCTGTTTTTGAGCTCAAAAATGGTCTTTGTTTGACAAAAATAATATAATAATATAGTTGAAGACAATAGAATAAAGTCTAGACTTTCTGTATAAAACACTATAATTGTCTTTATGAGAGTACTTTTTAAGTATTTTGTATTTGCTTTTCATATAGGTTTGATTTGTGTCAAAACAGACTTGGATTCACTCAATGGTAAAAAATGACAAAAACGGAATCAATTAGAAAAAAATGATGATGTTTAAGTCCACAATGATGGACTTTTTTTTGCCGATTATACAAAGAACAACCTGTATAAGTATCATAACATCATAAGTACAATAGTAAGTAGTATCATTACATAGTTATTAATCGTAGTAAATTTGTTGTCGACATCAGTGGGAGGCAGCTTGGTAACTTGCAGAAGTATTATTGTCCAGGGGTCGTTTGAGGTTAGGAAATTCCTAGTGGTGACTATGTGCTCTATTCCATTCATCTATAAGTCGATTTCCAAGGAAATGTTCATAATGTTGAAGGTTGTGACCGATTGTGATGGTGCTTGATTAATTTCATACTGTGACCATGTAGTTGAGGGTTCTTGGAGGGGTGATAAATACGTCTCAGCTCTGAGTTATACTGCTCACGAAGAAACTTGTAAGTTTCAAGCAAATCACCCCGTAGCCTTCGAGTGACAAGTGCGGGGAGATTTAGTCGTTCCAGGCGTTGCTCATAGCTGAGGCCAGCCAGACTCCCCCCACCCCCAGGTATTCTTGGAGCTTTCCTTTGTACATTCTCCAGCAAGTTAATGTCTTTGGTTAGGTATGAGTTCCAAATTGCAGCACTAAATTCTATAATTGGAAGGATATATATTTTGTATAGTGTCACAAACGATCCACTAAGAAAGAGTTGAAAGCTTTTTTTAGGATCGATTGCTTTGTAGCTTTTTTGGTTACATAACTAACAAGTATGTCCCATTTCAGGTCATATGCAGCTACAATACCTAGGTCCTTCATGGTGGTAATTTTTGCAAACAATCTGAGAACAAAATGCAAGATGTTTCTAAAACCTACTATCGAGGTCATGCCTGATGTTTTCGATGTTAGCTCTCCAGAATGTCTTACGCTTCTCCTAGGGGTCCATGCGGCTGCTGAGTTCAATTTGTGGGCTCATAGTTATGACCATGTGATCACTTTTGCTGACAGGGCTGTTCGTTGGTGGTGATAGTGATGTGTTGTCATTAGGAATTTACCCAAATATGCCTACATCTCTCTTCATAAAGCCATTATTATAACAACAACAACACATAGCTAGGAAGTTCAAGTAAACTGAAAGGGAATTGACAGTCTTTCTACTGTACAGTATGTGCTGATAAAAGCTAAATAGTTCACACAACAACAATGACAATAATAATATACACAATAATGAATGATGCAATTAAATAGCAGTAACAGCAAATTAATTGTTTTGGCCATAATTTGTATGCAAGACTACACAATTTATGATTTTATTTACCCTAAGATTGCAGCATGCATATTTTGAGCAATGTTAGGATCTTCAGTCTGCATCCACAGATCACCAGCACCAGTGCAAGCTGATCTGCCAACTTCCATGTAGAAGAAACATTCAGAATACCCACATCGACGTATGCTCATTAACTAAAAACAGAATTAAATTGAATTTTAGAAGCTAGATCTAGAAGACATGAAAAATTTACAGGTACATATTTAACAATAACATAATAGCATTGAATACTACTCACTGAGAATTCATAGGTTTCTGGTTTTTCTTCTTGACTCTTGCTGACTAGACTTAGAGTTCTTTCAGTAAGGCATAATAAATAAGGGCCAAGAATATGCCTACTATTTCCAAGGCCTTTTTTCTGCACAGTTACCTGCCACACATGCTCTAGAGGAAAGACATAAATATTACAAATATTACAAGGAAGAACTTTTATCACGTCAAAATTGAAAGACAATATATTTTTAATTCATGTGAAATAATTAGTTCAATGAATATTTTTATAATTATTGCCTTCAATATCCAGAAAGCTGATAATTTGTCCTATAATTGGAAATATTTTCACATTTACAAAACAAATAAAAATAATAGAACTTACAAGTTAGATTATTTATACTACATTTACATATTTTTATACTACTTTAGATATTTTATTTATATTATATTCAATTCCATCATTAATACATAATATTATTTACAAAATTATATTACCTCAAGAAAAAAGACAAAAATGGAATTTTTACAACAAATAATTTTAATATCAAAGAACATTGGAACATGCTGTTTCAATAATGTTTTAAAGGGGTCACAGATTAAAGGTCATTCCCACTATGGTGTCCGAATATGTTGGTAGTGGTTGCTCGAGTGTGTTATGTAGCAATTCTTAAGTGCAGTTTTGGGTGGCTTGTTTTGTTAAATAAAACAAAACAATTTGCTGGAGTGGTCCCAGCAATGCAACGCGGGGCTATATATCACATTATGGTCACAATAAAATTCAAAAATAATACTTTTTATTTGCCTCTCTTGTTCTTTATGGTAATTAGAAATAAAAATTGTTCTGCACTATTTTCTTCTCTTTACTGTAATGCCATTGTAATATTAGTTTAGGTTATTATGGTTTTAATTCGGCTTGCAGCAGCAAACCATAAACATTAAAAATAATGTTTGGATGGTTTAAGAGCACCTACAGTTGGTGATGTTTGGTTAACAAGTCCCATCAATTCTGTTTTTAAAAAATTGGTTTTTTGAGTGAAGTTGGGGGCCTATGACATTGGAAGTTTTGGTTTTCTTTCTTCAATAATTCGTGCTTAGCTCAGCAAACCTTGTTAATAGGGCTCTGGTACCTTTAAATAATTAAAACATATACAAGGATATTTTGGAACCATTCTAATTCAATGTAAATATACTACATTATGTTTAAATTGTAAAAATTCCATTTTCCGCTTACAAGAGACATTTTCATTCCCCTCTGGTGTCTCTTTAATGAAAGTTTCACTGTATATTTATTTCCTGGGACATCTTTGCCACATTTCTCATCTTTGGGAGTAAAGTTGTTTTTGGTGATTTTTTTCTTCTGATTTCCTTCCTTTTGGTCTCATTAGCAGGTACACAAATAAGCTGATTTTCATTTACGTGTATGTTTTATTTACAATTTTGTAGACTGTCTTCCAATACTTGTTACTGACAAGTGTGAAGACACTACTCTTGTAACTGACAAGTTAGCGAAATCTTTGTGAAAAGATTGTAACTAACTACTTGTTATTGCAAGTACTGTTCGTAACAAATTGTTATGAACAACATTTGTACTTTTGTGAAACAGGTCCCAGGTAAGCAGGCACTCCGGTGTTACTCTACTTATAAGTACTCTATATCCGACAGCAAAAGTCTAGAGCTATTTTCTCAGGAGGGCTCCTGAATAACTAAGAGGCGTCAAATTTTTACAACCATGAATCTATGGTATGGAGTCAGTGCAAAGGAACTGTGACCAACCTTCCCGCCATGATGGATCAGGACTGTCTGTCTGGATTCCCACCCCTGAACGTTCATTCAAACATGACACTTTTCCATTAAAACGAAGTCATAATCGAACTTGAATTATGTTGCTTACTAAATGTTAATACTATACCAGTAGCTTAACACAAATTGAGCCATGTTAATGTGAAACGAACTACAAACTGTATATTGACTAGTATTTCATATAATGAATTCAATGGTTTAATAGTGTCTTGGCATACAAACACCACAACATGAAATATTTCTCACCAAATATAGGTTTTGGTGGCCCTCCATCAGGAACATCTTCTCCATGTTGCAGAGATAGTAGGCCATTGAGCCATTCTTCCAACTCCTCTTCACTTTCCAGAACCAAGCAAAAGCAGTCATCCTTCGTATACAAGGCAATAACATATTTTTGTTTGGTATCAGTACGTCGATTAATATTAAAACAAGTTTTCAAGGCAATAGTCCTGCAAAAAAATCAATAAAGAATTATGATATAAATGTACAGAAAGTAGATACTCAATTAATTTGTGCATTAAAAATCATTATTAGGGAGCATAAAAAATCATCAACCAATTTTACGAAAATAGTTATTTCAATCCACCTTAAAATCTAAAGCATAGTAACTAGCGTCTCAGGGATTTCATTATATGGTTCATTTTTACAAGCAAATATTGCTTGCTAAACTGAAAGTTTGAGATTTTTCAAAAATGTTCCAATTAACCTTGCATGATATTACAATTATTGCAACTTTAGTTCAACCATAACAAATTAGGGTTATGATTCTCGGCTACCAAACTTTGTTAAAAACAAAACAAAATACTAAAACTTTATCCAAAAAACCTTGAATGTGAGTAATTTTTACTATAAAATACTTGACCAGAAAGATGTTGAATTTTTTACGTTAAATTTAGATATAATTTTGAAGCTTTTGTATTAAGCTACAATAAATAATTTACTGTACGCCATTTCCAGTATTATTCATTCCCTTTCATTTTTTAAAGCTAATACTTTAAAAAAACACGAGCTGTAGAGGTTACGGTAAACCTCTCAAAAGTACAAAATCACTTCATGCACCTTAACAAAATGGCCACCCTAAAAAACTGAGTATCTAAAAAAACTTGTATCTCTTTTCAACTCAGTAAAAATAAGAGTAGGATAAAAAAAATTTGGCAATAACCATCAACGATAAATTTGACAGGGATCAACTCGAACAGATTTTTATGCTATGTGGAACACAGAACCAGAATTCACCATTTCTTGCTGGTATATGATACACGTTATATTAATCATGAAAATGGCAAATGAAACTTTACCTCTTGGGTGAATGATGGGATCTCCATTTCTTCTCACTATCATAATACTCCAGCCTTGCTGAGGCTTCCGAACTCTCTCCTCGGAGAACAAAGAACTTCTTTTTCATAGTCTGTGAAAACCGCAGGTAAAAAAAGAATAAGAAAAATAGCTTCAACCCACTTAAATTAAGATAACTGCATTTCTTATCTCAAACATAGTGTCCCTAATTTGAAATATGGATACAATACAACACACAAGTTAGCAGCAAACAACAAAAATAAATGTGTGTCACATGGTTATATACGTTTACTATATGTTTGCTTTAAAATAGAAAACAAAATCATGAAAGAAAAAAGAAAATCTTACTTCCATTAACTAATGCATTGGATGATGGGATTGTAGTGAAGAAAAGAAATAAAGAGCAATACTACTGAACTATAGAATACAAGGTTCTCGAATACAAATTCCCATATATGTGAAATTCACTTAGGTTCAAGAAGCATTAACATTTGAAGAGAATTTGGTTTTAAAATAAAGAGAAAAGGTAGGAGTTTACTTCGCACCAGGTGTTGGTAATTAGTGTGTGATCTTGATGGACTGGCTGAAGAGACAAGTCAATAAAACCAATGAAGATTTTTTAACAGTAATTAACAGTTATTAGAAAATAAATGTTATATAATAACAAACTACATTCCATAAATTCCACATTACTATTCCCAAAACAAAAATATGTATCTAGTTAAGATGAGACATTTTTACAACTTTTGCCATCATCTATTGTCCATTCAGAAGGGATAGGGGTTCCCAAATGTGACAGTTAGTTTGTCATGGATTGTCTCTTGTTCCCTCTTGCAGACTAACAAATGACCTTTTCAATTACAAATAAACACACCCAATGTCATATGGCCCTTAGTCACGGTAAACTTTTACTATGCAAGACTAAATGTTAGAGAGTGAACTGTTAGACTATATTCAATAATAGTATGTAACAGGAGCATGTTATAACTGTTGTTAATACAGTTAGAAGTAACTGTTTTCACCAGCAGTACACACAAAAAAAACATGTTAACTCTTAAATAATCCTTTAAACCCTTTAAAATGCTTAGTTACGAAAATTTGATGTTTTCATTTATCTTCTTCATAATCTTCTGAAAACCAAGATAAGTAATATCTTATTACCATAAATGAAGTATAACTATTTTCGAATAGTCTAAGGGTTTCTATGCATAAATAAGGATATATTAATGAATAATAACATATCAGTTCCAAAATATGACAGAACTAATTAAATAATAAGCATGTACTTTCAACACATACCTTCCAACAATAGGGTTCTTTGCTGACCATTTGGAACTGTGATGTTATTAAATAACTATTATTTTGTTTCAACACTCATTAGTTTAACTATTGTTCGTTAATAACAGTTACTATTCATCTCCAACTGTTTGCGCTATTAATAGCATAAGTAATGAGTCACACCTGCTGTCTCTGCTTAGTCAGTGCGAACCGAACATGTTTATCTCAACATGCTTTAGATCTTCTGTTTTACCTCAGAAAGAACAATTCAAACAAAAAACCCAAGTGATTTTCGTGAAAGATATGGCACTGCTGCATTACGAAACAAATGAATGCAACATACTGAATGCATGATTTCTAAATGGCTCGACTGGTTGCTGCTCCTAATCCCAGGCCTCCTAAAAGCCTAGATCTCTCTGTGTTAAGCTTAATTACATTGTTCAGTGTGAAAATATGAGAGATTATTGCTCTCATCAGATCTGTAATTTTGAATATGCTCCAGAGTATGAGGCAAGAAATCAAGTAACAATTAGATGTCTGCTGTGCCACTACTGGGGAGCATATATAATTTTAATATCATATATAAAATTATCTCCCCAATTCACACTTCACTTTTAAAACCAAACTCAATATGTTAAACCCATTTCAAGTAGTGAATTCCTCAAATATGGGTATTCGTATTTGATGACCCTGTCTATTGCAAGCTTTGAGAAGTTTGAAACTAGAATGAGAAACATAAGATGGTAGTTCGCATTACTCATGGAATTCAGCTCACTAATTTCCAATTACGTTATATGGTAGAGCTATAATTTCCTACATTTATTCAGAAATATATTTCTTTATTCCAAATACACCCAAGTTTTCACACACTAAGATGAGTACCTTGATTTAGAGAAAAGAAATTTCCAATTATAACATTTGATACAATAATTTATGAGAACCCTTAAATGTGAATTAAACAATACACTTCAACCATTTTTACGATCCCACAACATGCTAATTTGATAAACATCAATAAACGCTAAGGATTCAAATAAAAAATACTATCCAACTGTGTAGCTCTGTTACACTCATTCACTATAATAAGACATGGTTATCAACTATGACCCAATGACCAAATACAACAATTTGGTAACATCATCAAGGTTCGTAAAAAACATTAATGCCATATTACTATTATTGCAATTCCTAAAATTTAAGTTGTATTCTTCACTCATCATATTTACGGTAATTATACAGAAAGATTATTCCACACTATTTTATTCTCTTTGCCAAGGGTTATATTAGCAGGTTAGGGCATGATAATTATAATACGGCTTGCTCGAGCCATGAACTATTTTCAACAATTGTTCAGTCACAGTTAGCGATGTTAGTACTGTTAGTTCCTGCGATTCCATTTTAAGAAAATCTGTGTGTGAAGATGGAGGCGATGGTAGAGGTAGCAGCACTTGCAGAAGGATAAATGAAGAAAAAGGTTAGGATGTTACCATAATGTTAAATTGATCTGATCCAACAATTATAAACATTTTCAAACTGTTTAAAAGAAACTATACCTTAATGAAAAACAATAAAAGTTACCACACAAATAACAAATGAGATTTGTAATTCACCTTCAATTTCTTCAAGTATCCCATTTTCATTATTTCGCCCCCTCTTCCATCGTGACGCTCTAACTCCTTCCAAGCAGTCTCTCCTGCCGATGAAGAGCTTTTCACAGATGACATTGCGAAAAACAAAATCCCACCAGGATGTTACACCATCCAGCTGATACAAGATACCTAAAATGCAATGTTTTTAACAAAACAAAGTTACACAACAAATTGATTGAGTCAATGAAGAAAAGAAAACATTCAGCATGCAATTATCCCAATTTATGAAGTAGTTTTATTGTGGTAAATGATATAATTTCTGTAACTATTACCTATGCAAACATTCTTCTTTCAAAATTACTCACTTGTATAGATATGCTTCAATATGGGAGTAGAAAAGGAACATAAAAAAGCATTTGTCAACCCAATATTTAAAGAAGGTAAGAGAACAACGTCTCACAAGTTACATGATAAGAAAATAAATTGTATTCTCCTTTAATAAATTAAAGACAGAAAAAGTACAAGTTAATGTAAATGCTATAAAAACAATAGAGTAAAAATATTATTTATAAGTTACAAATTAACGTCTATGTAGAATATTCACCATGTGCTCACTTCATTCATGACAGGTATATTACTCATCACGCTACATTAAGAACAATTAACTTAAACCCTCACTAAAAACCACATTTATTTGTCATCACCATGATTTACAACTTACCAACGCATAAAAATCCAAGATAAACTCGGAAGTTTTCCACATTGGTGATTGCACGGGTTGACATGTGTTCACGCCTCTATCTAACTTGTACACATCTGTAGTAGCTTAACCTGGAATTTATACCTACAAATCTGAACTTTAGATGTAATATCATAAGCGCATTATCAGGAGTTCATGTTTTGGTTACTCAGCAATTCTTCGTCCAGAAAATGCGTTCAAGTCGGAGTCAGGATGCTTTTCATGCGCAATACCAAAACACGATATAATTCGAGGTCAATGAAACATCAGGATGGTTCGATCAGCACTTTCCGCCAAAATATTTATTTCACTTGAAACTAAGTTCTGCACTACATACGAAAGAAATTGCGTCTCAAAATATATAAAAACACATAAACGTTAACTTACGCATTAACAGACGGAAAATGTGGTCTAGCAAAAATCAATAATTCACTACAACTTAATATGTCTTTTAAATTAACAGTAACATCAAAAATTACCACTGAAACAAAACACAAACATTCTTCCCGTTGTTAGTGAAATATTCACTTCCTTCTTGATAGCAATCACTGTTTCCATTTCACACGTCGGAGCGATATACGCATCCACAACCATCTTGGAAAAGGTCATGTGTGTATGGCTCCGGATCGTTGTAAACAACTTCCACGCATGCGCTGACAACTACGCCGCTACGAGGGCGCACGGCAACTATGTCACGTGACTATGTTCCTTGGAAATAGGAACGTGAATTGTATAATAATGAATTAATGAGTCAGATGGACCAGTAATCTAGCATTAATCAACGAGTCAAGTTTTTAATATAGTATTATAGTATTTTACGTTCATATTCTATCTCCTTTTTGTGAATTCTACTATGATCTAACCAGCCGGGAAATAGCGGAGTTATGAATGAAATGCCTTCAAGGCTCCACAATGGTTACTACTGCGTATCATAGTATGTTCATTCATTAGTACCTCGAAGGAGTCTAATCAGCTTCCGACGCCTTATGCGGTGAACAATACCGATTCATGATACATGAATACGAAATGTTTTCTGTACTTAACCGTGTGGATTGCTATGGTTTCTACTGAAAGCATGTCATGTGATCCAAAAATGCTAAAAATAGCTTTCGCTGCGTTAACTTGATGACGATGTCAATTTTCTCCAGCGTCTATACATTGGAGTTTTCAGAGAGTATTGTTTTTTTTTATTAATTAGGTAGAAATAAACTTCGCTTTGGTCCAAGAAAATTAGTTCTAGAAATCAATATTAATGACCAGAGTCAAAAAGCTAAAATTTGCAATAAATATTTGGTTTCTTTCACTATCATTCTGTCATTTTTGTAATTATTTTCCATAAATATTTTCAATCTTTTTTTATTTTATGTACTATTGGTTTATTGTTTTCCCAACAAAATGAAACATGTTAAACTGCTAATTACCTATTTTACAGAATTACTTATATTGTAATTAAAGTGAAGTACTTGTCATTCCAATTTGATTCATATTATTTGTCAAACATTGCTTCTGGAAAGATTTCTTATCATTATTTTCATGTTACGCAATAATATACCTTCAAGTATATATAAAGATTATTAATGATGAAATACCCTAACCAACTTGAAATTAGTGTTATACTGCATATATACCGGTAAAAATTTCAATTAGGTTTCCTGTTCAACATTTTCAGTTTTTTGTAATTATCTCCAAAAGGTTGAAGAACAGAAAACTAGCCTAAGTTTGTGACGAGACATACATCAGAATATACATCTCACATTCCTAGCAACCCATTATCTGCTCTTCCTAATTCCTCCTCACTATTCATGGCTTGAACCTGGCTGGAAGGTGTAAAATAATAAAAAATGTAGTAAAATTATTAGTTCAGTTTGTCTGTATGATGTGCAGAAAACACAAAATCTAAATCTAACAATCAATATTATTTAATATCTTTTTCAAGTGACCTTTTCCCCATTGTTTGTGACTTGCATGCAGGGTAATGTATAAAATTTAGATTAGAGAGGGACTAAAGGGTTTCAAGAAGTTAAAGAGACTCTTAGGGAACAAGTACAGTACCACCTCGTTCATTTTATCAAATTGTGACCAGAAGAGATCTGGACAGTCAGAATCTGGATGAAAATCAATAAAACTTGTGTTGTAGATAAAATATAAATATTATGTGTTTGATTTTGTACTACCAATTGTAATATTTCTTGCATAGTTTTATTGATAGAATTAAGGAAATAATTTGTTTTTTTTACAGAATAGGTCACAAACTACCATGTTTATAACTATTCTTCTATTGTACAACAAAAGTGTAAATATATAAATTACATGATGATAAAACTGGTGATCCCAGCAAGTGGGTTTGTACTATATAATTCTGAGTTGCAATTACTTTTATTTTCTTATTTTATATAAATATATAAAATTAGTTTAATTTTCAAATTAATATCATAGAACACAAAGAGATTAATAAAATCAAATCCATTATAAATACCCATAAAAGTTTGTTGTTGTTTTTTGTGGGGCTTTAGGGTTCGTCAACATTGAGGTCATTAGAGCGCTTCCCATAAAATTTAATTATTGTGTGAGGCCAATAAAACAATTATTTTTGGAAGTAATTGCATCCATTTAATATTTAATTCACTCTCAAATCAGCTAAAAATATTAGATTGTTTATTTAGCTTTATTTTACCACCTATGTTCTATAATTATGTTAATCTCTGAGATATATGCATTCATAGTATATTTTTGGTATTAAATAAAGTAAGATTAAAAATCTTGATACATCTTCTATTTTTGGCCTCTAGTTTTACAAAAAGTGAACTTAATAAGTTTTTTTACACCCAACTTTGTACTCTAAAATAAAAATTTAAGATTAATTATTAAATATAATTTTTAATATAATATTTAATATAGATTGAACCAAACAACCACAAAAATGGACATAATAAGATACATAGTAAATTCCTACACATGTAAATATTTACCTTTGTGTATAACTAACAACATTAAAACAACTTGAAATAAATGATACTAAAAATAACATTCTAAAAACTTTAAATCAGATACATATGTTTATGAGCGAGTTCTAGCAGCAAGTTTCTTTCATGCTTAAGTATTGCCTATTATTTCTTTACTTCTTCTTCAGAGGTGTATTATTACTGATTGGAGTGACTTGAGCTCCCCAAGTACCTCCTTCTGTACCGACAAAACATAATGTGTGTAATTTACACAATAAACGAGAAACAGATAAATATGATGATGATATGCAGTTGTATACACTTGATAAGTTTTCTGTTTCTGGTCCTAAATTGAAACTGTCTGGTGTGGTGTATATGAAATGTATCATTTAAAATAAAACCATTCTTTGTCTGAAATCCTAACAATTTTCCAGTCACTTTCCAAGCAGTGCATTTTAATGACACTTATTTCTAGACTGATTAAATTTTTTTACTGTTCTCCCAGTCTCTCTTAGCATGCTTTACATGTTTCACAATTTTTTTGTAACTATATTTATTTGACACAACATATATTTTATATACTTTCCTTTAAGTATTAGTTAACTAGACTATGTGTGCGTGTACGCATGTGCATGTGTGAACAAATTGTTAATTTTCTGATTTTATCATTATAGGTAGTTTAGGAAAGATGTATGTATTGCTATTTTTCCATCTATATCTTGTTGTACTTCTAATCTACATTTTAAATAATATTTTCCATTTTAAATGTTCCTACTAATAAATATGATAGGGTAAAAGTATATTTTTACTAATTTAATATTGTTGTGCCTGAAAATATCATTTGAAAGTTTGATTGCTTTATCTGTTAAATTATATATGGGGCTTTCTTTTGTGCTACAAATAAATTGGTATCCTTCCTGAATTTGTCTCTTTTCCATACCAATTTATTACTAGTCTGTTTCCAAAACTAATAACTTTTCTTTTAATCTAATACATTTTTATTTTTCTGATGTAAAATTTATTTTAGGTGTGTTAAATTTCGTATAGACTTAGTTGTATTGAGTTTATGGATTATATTGTATTGAGTTTGTTTCAACCATTGTATCAACTTAGTTATACAGATAAACGCCATCATTTGATGATGGTATATACATAATGTTTACATAATTCTGGTTGAAAATGTAATTTCTCCTAACATTCTTGTTTCAAATCGTACATTACAAATTCTTAAAATATCAGGTTTAGTAGACTGCCATGAGACAACTCTCTACTTGTGGATACATCTTTATTAAATTTGAAATATGTTATATTTAAAATAAACTCTAAAACTATTTTCATTTCACATTCTGGCACAATGTAGTGGTCTACTAATATTGCCAAGGAGTTTCTATTGATTTCATTCAGTAAACAAGCCAGCAATGACACCACATCCAAAGAAAATAATTGTTTAGTACTGTATAACACTAAATCTTTGTACTTACTAATGAAATCTGATCTGATATTTGATATCATTGTTCCTACTTCTGAGGACAGTTATGTATTATCTGCTAATTAACTTTATTGGGGATGGAAAACCTTTAATGCTTTCTGTTTAACTATATTTATTCAGTTTATTCTAATTTCACATTTACACTTCTGTACTAAATTTCCATTAAATGAATTATTCCTCCATGTTACTACACACAGTTTTTAACCCAGTTTTGATAAAATGTATTAACTGGACTGAGTGTTCATTTGTCACAAGTTACTTTGTCAGTACTTGACAAGTCAACATGTATTTTCAAATAAGAATATTTTAATTGTTTAAGTTAATAAGTTTCTTGAGAAACTAATTCTATTGTAATCAATTCTGTTATTTCTAATCTTACTCATTAAAAGATAGACGAGTCTGGGAGAGTACAAGACATGGTCTCCACCTGAACCAATCTGGTAAACACACTCTTGCTAGGCACATTACAACAAGGATCCTGGGTACACACAATTCTCCATCCGAAACCATCTCCATTCCTGCTCCTGCAAACCAACCATCATCTCCTTTCAATCCACCACTCATGCCCAATCTTCCTC